>SRMA01026679.1:124398-390559 GCA_007224835.1 Danionella cerebrum
AGGAAGGAAGGAAGGACGGGAGAGAGAGAGAAAGAGTAGAAAGTAATATAAAAGGGAGGGAAAAAAGGGAGGAAGGAGGGAGGGAGGAAGGAAGGAAGGAAGGAGTAGTAGGTAATAAAATAGGAAGGGAGGGAACAATAAGGATAGAAAAAAGATGGAAAGAGTAGTGAACGAAAAAAGGAAGACTGGGGATGGTACGGAAATATGTAAGAAAGGAAGGAGAAAAAAAAACAAAGAAAACATTGAACATAAACAAAAGCGTAAAAGTAGATAAGAAAGAAAAAGAAAAAGCGGGGACTGCGGGATGCTCTCAACATCGGCCAATCATCACCCTTGAACCAAGAACTGAGAGAAGAGCAGCACAGATCACTTCCCGTGCCCAACACAGCAGGGAGGCTGCAGAGCTGGGGACTAGTCACGAACAATTCCCTTCTATTCCGGAAAAATGCCAGTCTAGATATCTCTCGTAGATCTGAAGAATGTCAAGAGCACAGGGATGTGGCTTCGCTTGAGACGGGGATGTGAATGAATGTGGACGCGGGATCAAATTAGTTGCTTTAGGGGGAATTCATGAGATTTATGATGAGGTGAGATTCTCTGTGTAGGGTCTCTTTTCAACTGAGTGCATCCAATAGAACTGGGAAAGTAGCAGAACTATTGCTGATCATTTGCAACAATTCAGTCCTGCCAGGAGCTTGGACTTAGGCCTGGAGCTCCAGGTTGGAATGTTTCTCAACGTACCTGCTGGAAACTCTCTCTCAGGTGGCTCTGGTCTTCCGGATGGCAGAACTCCAGAATGTCTTTGCCAAGAAGATCCTGTGTGTAGCCAATAAAAGCATCTGTCAACTGAATTCTGCAATTATTATTGTTTTACTGTTTATTTCTGATACAATTAATTCAAACACGGTTTGTTTTAGTTCCACATTCTTTCCACAAACTGCTCTCCAGGTTGTCACCAGAGAAGGAAGTTAAATTTACATTAACACTTTTAACGACCTCCTGCTTGAATCTATCCAAGCCAATATCTCTCTGTTAGTTCTTTATTTGAAACAGAAGACAACAAATCCTTGCAGGACAGACTATATGACTACACAGTCACACTTTCAGACAGTTACATTTATTAATGTCTGAAAATAAGCAATAAGTCAACACAAACTGGGACTGATTTAATTGAAAATGGAGTGCCTCAGGGATCAGTCTTTGGACCAATACTATTCCACAGCTAATACTATTTGCAATGCTATTTCTTGGCAGGTTAACCAATTTCGCAAGCAACTTGTGAATGCAATGGCCATATTTGGAGCAAGAAGCGAGTAAAATCCCAGGGACGCAATCTCCACTGTATAGCATGGGGGTGGAAACATGCTTTGTGATTGTTGTGATGAAGCTCTGTGTTGCACCCCAGCTGCAGTGTATACCTGGTTGTGAATAAATGGAAATCATACATTAAAACAGTAAGAAAAATCACCTGAGGCTGGTAACCAATCACATTGATGCATCGGGGGTCCACGAATGTGATGATGCCTTCTGAGTTATGGCGGGAAAGGAATTCAGTGGGCACAGAGAGTCCATTCATATCCATGGAAACAGGAGAGCTGGTCACCTGAGAGGAGACAAACAGATGCTCAAACAGACAGCTTCGTTTACCATGAGGACCAGTATCATGTGCATTCTTTTTTTAGTCTAAACTAAATTAACATACTGAACTGACATTAGGGAGCATGGACCAATTAGAGTTTAAAGGGATATAACTACATCTCAACGATACGTTGATGAAGTTGTTTCATTAGAGCTCATGGATTTAGGTGATAATTACAAGGAATCCTGGTTCAAGATGTATCTGAACTGTTTTGTTTCACAATCCTCTCTATGGTGTGGTTATCCTTATTGCTTTTACACTTTTTCTACCACATCTTTTCCTTCCTTTGCCTCTCTATTAATGTGCTTGGACATAGAGCCTCTTTAACAATGACGTTTTGTGTCTTACCCACCTTGTGGTAAGTGTTAATGATCCTCTTTTGGGCAACTGTCAAATCCACAGTCTTCCCTGTGGTTGTGAAGCCAGAGAGGCCATTTAAAGGCCCTTGCAGGTGTTTTTACTTTATTATCTGTGCCAGCGATATGGAACCTTTTCACAATACAATAATTTTATGAGATACTGCATTTGAATTTGAGAAAATAATGAAAACAAATCATATCATGTGGAATGAATATTTAAATGATACAAGTTTACAACTTTTCTCCATTTATTCAATATTATTTTTTACCCTTTTTCTTCTCTATCTTTTTAATGTATTTTGATGTTGTTAATAGATGGGTGGAGGGCAACAAAAGTGGCATAGGGGGAGGGGCAGAAGGTCTAGAGCACATGTGTCAAACTCAAGGCCCGCGGGCCAGATGTGGCCCGCCGTGTAATCTAATGTAATCTAACAAGAGACTAAGAGAAGTTTTGAGTGTCTTTAAAAAAAACAAAAAAACTACATTTCCCACAATGCCTTATGCGGAAGCCGCAGCGGTGTTTTCGCATCCATACTCACGAGTGAAACTGCAGAGCTGCCGTTTCTTACACATTGAACGTGAGACTCTCACATTTGAGTGATCTCTCACACCACATCTCTGATTTCTCACGCTAAAATAAATCTCAAGATGTGAAATGGGCGGAGCTAATAGTTTATCTGTGATCTGTTTCTTGAGCCTGATGATAAAAGATGATGATCGAAATGCATCGTCTTCAGTCTGTGAGGGTTTTTTCTTTTTTCGCTAAACAAATGACAAAAATGCAATTATTCTTTATTCACTTGGACAGTTTGATCCTCCATTAATAGAGTTATGTGGGTTTTCATAAGCTGACAAAAATCAAAAGGTTTTATATTAGAACAACAAGCATACAATTGTTTCTATGCAACTGAATTCTCACTTGAATAACTTATAAATAATGAGTTATTTAACATTAAGGAGTAGTTACATTTATTTTACATTACATTCAATTACATTGTTTTACATTTATAAGTTACATCTGGCCCTTTGAGGACAGCCATTATGCTAATGTGGCCCTCTGTGAAAATGAGTTTGACACCCCTGGTCTAGAGGAACTTGCCTAGCTGCACATTAGGGATGAAATGCAAAACTCATGCAATTACAATTTAGTGGCCAGTTAGGTCACTGAGGTGCGGAGGGCCAACAGAACTCCGTCTCTCTCTCTCTCTCTATTGGAGAATCTCTACTCCTTTTACATGCTGTATCTAGTTTGCTGCAGGTATCACTCTGAGCTAACCACCTCATCGCTATATTAATATTATGAGAGAAATGTGGAATTTGTGAAACAACCCTTTAATTTAAAAATGAGCACAGAGCTGAGACTTGCACTCTAAAAGTTTCATCTGGAAGCTGAGGCTGGGACTAAACTGCACATTGTAGACCTTGTACTAGTTTGCTGGTTCTGGCTAAAAGAAGCAATGAAACCCTATGACTCAACCCTGCGCCATGTGCCAGAGTTCATGAGAAGGGTAGAGCAATCCCAACTCTCTTTTGGACGAGGCACTAACATAAGCTTCTGAAAATGAACCTCAAGACATTCCTTTGCTTAAACCCTGGGATGATTTTGGTGACCCTGCCTCTTGAGCTCTACATATACGAGCGCAGTAAATATGACATTGCTTTGCAGTTTATGAGTTGTTTTAAGAAGCCATAAACTGTACACTCCATGTTTTTGTTCCCATATATGTCAAAAAGGAATGAATTTACGACACCAACCTGCAGCCTCCCAATGGCCACTAAGCAGTACTTGCTGGTTTGACCTGCCTCCGTATCTTCGTCAGGAATAGTCATGCCTGAAAAACACACAAAAAGAGTCATTTGTCAAAATCATCCCAGAAAGGAGACAGATATAGATGTGGAGTTCAGGCACAGTCATAGATCAACTGCCCGCAGCATGGTTAAAGTTGATTAACAGGTTTATTTGTTCTTCTTTCTATAAATATAGTTTCTTTTGAAAACTGTGTAGTGTGGGGAAATCTAGTTTTGATGAGGAACCTGTTTGCTCAAAAATGGTTCACCATCATGGTGGATTCGCTCAACTTTTGTTGTTTTATTATTATTCCACAAAAATCCAGTCATTTCAGTTAATAATAATATATAGGATATTTAAATCGAAAACAGGAAGCACACTTAAAGGAGAGAATGACTTCTACTTTTGACTGAATCAGTTCAAAACATTAACAGAGACACGACACGTGTGAAATATGAAGTGCCACAAGGATCAATTTCAAGCCCAATACTGTTTTATTTCTATACACTCCCCATAGTATTCCAGAAGCATCCCAGAAAGTTGAGAAAGATAATGCAAATGTAAAGACAATATCATTCAGTACTGTGCTTCAATATAATATTATGGTGTGAGTATAAGGACGCCCAAAAGGCATGTGTTAAGATAATTGAGACTAAGATTATTAGACCTATTTATTGACATTGCAACTGTGAGATGCTCTAATAACAATATCCACCTCAAGGTTCGACGTTTTTTGCGTTGAGAGTTACTTTTGTCTTTCTATCAGCTTGATCAACATCATTTGCTCAAACAGAATAGCCCCTTAATGGATATTTTCTCTTTTTCTAATGGACCATTTTCTACAAACCCTGAGAAGGCTGCGCATGAAAATCCCAGCAATATATGAAAGGCTCAGACCAGCCCATTTGGTACCAACAACAATACCATGTTCAGTCACATAAATCACCTTTGCTCTCCATTCTGATGCTCGGTTGGAAGTGCAGCAGATTGTCTGCTGCATGCCTAAATGCATTGAGGTTGCTGATTGATTAGAAAAAATTGCATTAAGAAGTTAGACAGGTGTACCTAATAAAGTGGCCGGTAAATGTGTATATAAGTTAAACATTGCAAAACGAACCTACAATCTCTCGGAAAAAACTGAAACCGCATTATTTATCTACTAAGCAGCGATGAGCCGATGAGTAAAAATACCGGTGAACAATCAACCCCCCTCCGATGTTCAAGACAAAGTTATGTCCTTGCTGTGCACTTTGCTCCTCATTGTTGCTCTTAACCACTTCCACTTTTTTGGAATGTTTATCACTCACTGATTGGAGCATATTTAGATCCTTAACTGATAAATGCATCATTTGTCAGAGGAAAAAGGGACCTGAGAGCGTAGGTTGGATTTGTACCTGCTGGTGGCCAGGCCTTGATGTAGCCAGTGCAGTGAACAACAGAGTACTGCGCCTCACCCTCCTTTGACGGGCCCAGACCGTTCCTGAAAGACATTCAGAAATAGTTTTAAGCACAGGCCTAACATTCCAGGTGCATTTCAATATAAAGGGACTCTTATGGAAAGAGCAAACCTTATTTAGGCATTTAATATTGAAGTTAATCAATGGTCAGAAGAGGAAAAAAACACCCTATTACTGAATCCTTTGTTGAAATAAAGAACTTTCCCTGCACCCAAAGTTAACCCCCCTCATGGCCACCAGCCAAGATTTGATCCAGTTCTTCCATCAATTTTTGATTAAATTGAATTCATTTCTGTTATTTTCAAGTCAGAAGCTCAAGCGGAGTTCAGTGAAACCACAGCATTAATCAAATCAAGTCTAGAGTTCATCTGTATGAACACCAAACTCGTGAACGAGACAAAGATTCATCTCAAGACTCTCAATAGACAGGAACAAGAGCATTTGGGACAAAAGTACAGTTCAAATGTGCAATTCTGCTTCAGGTCGTGAGATTATTGTTATGATATCAATAATATCTTGCATTGATGTAAGTTTGGCACAGTCCTTGAGTCTCAGGGAGAGCAAGAACTGATTAAATGCGGGTCACTTTGGGTAAAAGCTTCTACAAAATGTACAAATGGAGAAAAAAATCTTAAATTAAACACATTAGAGACTGCATATTTTTCTTTGGACCAGTCCAGGGTGTTCCACCACCTCTCGTCCAATGTGCGCTGGAGATAAGCACCAGCAGACCCCCGTGACCCAGAAAGGGAATGAATGAGGGAATGTATTAGCTGTATTATTTTGTGTGGTTTATATAAAGTATATATAGTTAGCTAGGCTTTCTGTAGCTAATGCTTTCTAACAGCTGCTGTAATGAAACTTTCCACTTTCAACGCTAATTTTTTTTTGCACATGCCACAACTTTTTTTGCATATTTATACTTTGCAGAAAGAAAAGATGATTGAGAGTCACATCCTGATTTGGTGAAAAGTTGTTCCTTGACACCAAACTGAGTTAAAGTGTACACTGTGCTCAGTCATGTGGTTGGTCTCAAAACAAATCCGATTGTGAATCTCGTTTCACTTTTATAGAATGTCGACTTTAATCGTTTATTCCACTCATAAAAGAGAGTGTACACATGTATGCAGCTCCTGCTGTCTGATGAACTTAAAGCTTCCTCAATAACTCACAAAGCTTGACACATGTACTCAGTTAATCATCTGGACATGTGATGAGTGTTTCGTGGAAGAGGTGAATCCTGCGTTCCGGAGCTGCCAGAGCCGGCGGGTTTGACCCTCGAGGGTCAGAGGGCAGGCTTCAGAACGATCCTCAAGAACACACACTCTGAAATCTCTTTAGGGAGTTTGCTTTTCTCGATTCCTAGAAGTCACTCCAGAGAATGAATCGGCATCACATGACAAACCTGACAATCCTTCACTTTCAGATTTTTGCCATTACCTTGCTCTAACTCAAACAGCAGTAAATTCAAAGCCACAAACTTATTTTCTGATCATGTACATGAATCTCTAAAAGCCCACTTTAACTTTTAACTTTACGTTTACTTTTTGAAATCGCTCCACTGTTTACAAAATTAATTTTTCTACACTATTACAAGTTTCTAAACAAACTTTGATGTTGGCTTGAGAAAGTGCTGTTTAAAGTATTTTTATTAGAAAATGGAATGGTTGCCAAGGTAGCACTTTTGGTTGCTATGAAAGAGTCATTGACATACAAAATTCCCCATGCCAAATTTAGTGCTCTAAAATAAAATCCACGTCTCTGTGATTTGGATTTCATAATTTGGTTGCTATAGTAAACAGTATGGTTGCTATGGAAGCAGCAACAAAACGTAATTGATTTATCTAAGATAATCCAAAGAAAGGCCAAATATGGTATTAATATTACTAATATTTCTATTGTAAATAGCCTAGTTGCTAGGGAGGGGTCAGTGGCATAATGTTGCTTTGTCACTATAAGTTATATAAACCAACCCACAAGTCTCTATCATTTAGCAAAGCTGACATATAGTTCAAAAAATGTGGTTGCTAGGGTAAACAGTTTGGCTGCTAGGGAGCTGCTAGTGATGTTTAAAAATGTAAAGTTAACAATCAAATTCCATTTCTCTATGTTTCATCTCAAAGATTTTTTTGTTTGCATTTTCCCAATTTTTTTTGAAGGCCATTTTAAATCAATGGTAAATCTTTAATCCTTTCCAGAGTCTAGGGGTCAAATACTTTTGCTCAATGCTTGGTATGTTCTTGCAAAAGTAAGTAAGTGTTATGAGTTTGAAGTTTTTATGAGCTTCTAAGTTTGAATTTCACAAAGTTTGATTCCATATTAAGTCAATGGAAAGCCTACATTCTTTTTATGCTCTTAACGCTTATAAAGAGCGCCACTGGCTGTTTGAAACAAGAAGCAGGAGATTTTAACTAAATCACATGAATTAAATGATTCAGGGAGAGAAGGTTTACGATAGATGTTTAAGATCTAGGAATAGGAATTTTAAATGCATACCTGTATCTCTTTCTCATGCTGGACAGTCGGTTCAGAGAGATGTGATCCAAAGGAGCACTGCCGCACCTAAGCAAATATAACAGTTCAATATAAAGCTAAACAACATTACACCTGGGATGTTTTTTTCTCCTACAGTTGCTCAGGGCTGGGTAAGTTACGCATGAAACACAATACTTTAGCTACACTTAAAAAAATACAATCTTGTGTTTCTATATTTAAAGATTACAACAAGCAAAGCTTTCTAGACATCACACAGAAACATAACTGCACAGCTGGAATATAAGGCCAGGCTTTAAGAAGTCTAAACTTTAAGCTGTTGACACATCGGGCAAGCAAACAAACACATGTCAAGACAATTGTAGAGATAAATTCAAATGGTTTTAGCCACTTTAGGTTCTACATTTTGACCATTAGGTGGACACTGTTGCTAAACAATATTATGCGATCAACATAAAGAACTGAAATTGTACAATAAAGGGCTAAAAACACCATTTTATTTCTCCTGAACACTAGGGGCACTGTACTGAAATGGGAGTGGCTAGCTTAAATCATGGTTATTATAACATAAAAGTTAAGTCTCAAGTCCAGCTCCTGTGGTGTAGGAGTCGTGGATGGATAAGAAGCGTTGCGCAGGGCATCACCAGTTCGATCCCTGACGCCAACGATCTTTCCCATCCCTTCCACCCACGTTCTTTTTCCTTTCCTGTCCCTTTTACATTTTCAGTCAACAACTAAAAATGTCCATGGCCTGAAAGAACTGAAATCTATAAAAACAGCAAAACAATGAAAGGTTGATGTCGGTACACTAAAGTATTCCAGAGATTAAGCGTGTGTTAGTGTGTGTTGTTGCTGTTTGTTTTGTTCAAGAAAAACAAAAAAAATCAAGAAAAGCCCATGACTTTTTTTGCACTATTTATATTACATTATTTATGTTCATTACATGAAAAAAAAAACAATTCTGATTCTGATGACCATCTTGGCGACTGTCACATCAAAATCACTTGCTCCCTAATCAGAAATGCTTCAACAAATCAACGTGAACTCTATATTTTTTGTGGCCGCGGTCAGAGGATGGTTTGGAGCAAATTTCATGACGTATGACAAACAGTTCAAGAGGAATTCGCAAAGTAGGAAGTTCAGTTGATTGGTTTGATTGGAATCCTGGAGTAAAGTTCAGACCTTAATTTTTGATTGTATGCCAAAGTTTGCAAAAGTTATTGGGATTTTTCTAAAATTCATTATATAATTTGACCAATAGTGACACTGTCACACTATATGTTGAATACATTCAGGCATGTTGGGCAAATGCACACCATGTTTTGTAAAGATATTTTAATGACTTTCCAAAAAATTATTTTTGTTAACAAATTCCAAAATTGACAACATTAAAAAAACTTTTAGAGGTAATTTTTTAAATCATTTTTGAGACACTTATATGAAGTAATCAGGTTTTTTTTAAACATCTACCAAATTTGGATATTATACACTAAATCATCCCAGAAATATATTGAAGCCAATTTGGTAAGCGTTACATTTGCTCACCATTCCGAAAAAGGCTTCAACAAATCCACTTGAACTCTAGAACTTTTAGGGGTTTCATGAAAAATAAGGGGCGGCATGGTGGCGCAGTGGGTAGCACTCTGGCCTTCCAGTTAGAAGGTTATCGGTTTGAGGCTCACCGGTGACCTTCCTGGAAGGAGTTTGCATGTTCTCCCTGTGCTTGCGTGGGTTTTCTCCGGGTACTCTGGTTTCCCCCACAATCCCAAAAAACATGCGATTAGGTTAATTGACTAAGGGTGTGAATGTGTGAGTGAATGTTGCCCTGCGATGGACTGGCGACCTGTCTCAACAATGTGTGGTGGAGATAGGCACCGGCAGACCCCTGTGAAAGGGAAGAAGCGGGTATGAAAATGAATGAATGAATGAAAAATAAGATAAATGGTCAAGGAGGAATTAGTGAAAGCAGGTTTTGAAGGTAATTCAAAATGGTTGAAATTACATAAAATGACAATATTGGAGAATATGTTAGGACTAGTGTTGGTGCTAGAGACTTTGAGTTAGAGGGTCCAAATTGGGTCAGATTAATCAAAAGAACCAGTGACACAAATTTCAGAACTTTTGCGGAAACAGCTCTATGGGTGAATGCTAACTTTCATGGTGGTAGACAAAGAAGGTCCATTCACAGGACATTAGGTGCATCCACAGCTAGGCTACTAATAACCAATGTTCAGTGCCCTGGAAGCATCCTTTAAAACTCTGACAGCACTAAAAACACTTGATAAATGTCTATGAACAGGTCTCATGTTTGGTGTATTTAAAGCCTTGCTGTTCTTTATTCTTTGCTTGATCTGCTGTGAACTAGTTTATAAAACGAAGGGAAACTTCATCTTTTATCAGAAGGGAAACTTTGTACAGAATAGGGTTTTGCTCTTCCTACAGTTCTCTCCGTTTTTCTACTTTTGATTTTAAAATCCCACAAAAAACAGAAAATAACTAAAAAAAAACTGTGCAAGCAGATAATGAATTCCATTGAATACTCAACTGTGATTGGCTTATCTCTCAACGAAGTACATTTCGTTAATCTCTGTGCCATAGAGTGTGCGCATATTTTAAATATTATTTAATAAGTGAAAGAATCCCTTTCAGAGTTTCAAGTTTACCTAGTGGTTGCAAGCATCAAGGAACTTTTACACCTGTGTTTAAAATTGAGACAGACCCTAAATGAAACCTTACTCCAAACACACCTAAACTTGATGAGATTGAAGTGCTTTGAAGGCATCACATGCAGGAGTGACCTGAGATCTCTGACATGCTGAGTATTCAAATATTCCACATCTGTTCCAACTTGAGCTGTTTTTCTCCCAAAATCTCTTGAGCTGAGTGGCTCACTCACGAATGCAAGGCGTGCAAATAAACAGCTTGTGCCCTTCTGGATCAAACCGAAAAGAAGCTTGAGTTATGGAGTCTGAACAGCTCAAACAAAAAGCTCCAAAATATGAAACGATTCATTTCTACAGAGCCCTCGTCCACGGGGGATGAGCTTTAGAAAAGCAGTTATAGTTCAAAATCTGTGCTCTGCAGCCAAATGTTTCTATCCTTTGTTAATAGAATCCAATTTATGAAGCAATTTATGAGGATGACCAATAGCTAGCTTGTGCATTCAACTGTTTTAACCACACAGCAATGAACCTGGAACCAACCATTACAACAGTCAATTTTATGGCAACAAGACAATAGATAATAAATCATCAATATGATCTTGTGACATCTAAAAACAGTACCATTTTCAAGCTTCCTCTTCTTAACTGACAGTAAGGAAGCAAAATATGCTTATTTAAATAACAATCATGTAAACGTTTAGGAAAGAAATGTTTCATAGTTTCATGGCTGGTCATGATGGGTCACACGGTTTACGGAAGGCTTGCAGAGAATTTGACTAACACTTGCAAAAAAAGCTGTAACTGTGCAATTGTTTTAACACTTACACCAAATTTCGCTTAAGGTTTCATAAACATCATCTAAGGTGGCAAGGACCATCTTCGTGCACTGCCCCCGAGTGGCCCGGAGACTCGAAAATGGCTATTTGGGTTTCATTGTCTTGACATTTCATAAAGCAGAGACAATTCATGTTCACGTCTATATCAACCATTTTGAATTTTGTTTAAAACGTTGAATTCTAGGAGGCCTTAATAAAAAATTACGGAAGTGGGTATGTAAGTTTCACACCATGCCCTCAAGGGACTGAACAAATTCTAAGCCAGTGCCACCTTGTGGTCAAAATATGCAAAGCAATTCTAAAAAAATGTAAATAACCTTTTCTAACTTTAGCCTATTGTTTAAAATTTGCAGCGTTTGAGATGCATGTCATTAATATGTAAACCGTTGGCCAATTGGAGAGAAGCTAGAGGAGTAAGAAGCCCTTCCACTTCCGGAACCTGCCCAATAGATATAAATGTGTTCTGATTAAAATTATCTATGTTTTTGGGGTAAGAAGCCCTTTATCTATATTCATTCATTCATTTTCAAACCCGCTAATTCCCTTTCGGGGTTACGGGGGTCTGCCGGTGCCTATCTCCAGCACACATTGGGCGAGAGGCAGGGGTACACCCTGAACAGGTTGCCAGTTCACCGCAGGGCAACATTCACTCACACACTCACTAAATTCCTAAGGGGAATTTAGATTATAAAATTAACCTAACCGCATGTTTTTGGGATTGTTGGGGAAACCTGAGTACCCAGAGGAAACCCACGCAAGCACGGGGAGAACCGGCAAACCTCAAACTGACAACCTTGTAACTGGAAGGCCACAGTGCTACCCACTGTGCCGCCCCTTTATCTATATAATTAGGCATATATATATATATATATATATATATATATATATATATATATATATAAAGTAAAAAGAACACGGTTCATGACCCCTTGTTGTATTTTGTCTTGTTTACACGAGTCTACCACTCCACACAAACACACCAGAGCACTCTGAGAATGTCAAGATCACAAGGAACATTTTTACCGGCTCACAAACAGATTTTTCACCAATAATCCTTTAGCGATCCGCTTTTACTCAGATGTTTTTAACAGATGGACTGCTCCTCTAACACATGGTTCACATTTGTAAAAGAGCCACAAATAGAAGACACTAAACATGAACACATTCTCTGAGTCGCTAACTCTTGTGTTTATGTGTGGAATAAAAAGATATGTGAGGCTTATAAACTGGAATCTGCTCGTCAGGGTTTACAAATTTCACAGGAATGGCCAACAGGAACTGGGCCGGGAAACGCATGTTTTCAACTGTTATATTTAGAAATGGAAACAACACTATGAGCAAAAACACCTTTGTCATCAACAACAAAGATTTGGGTTTGCTCATGTTCCTATAGATTGACTTAAGCGAAAAACACTTAGGGGCAACTTCACATTTCAATCATGGATTTCAAGATTTGTTTCCCTAACGTTCTGTCATTGCTAACAGCATAGCAGAAATGTGTTAAAGCCAAGCTGAGGAGCATTTTTATTGGTTCAGTTTGTCATGAGAGCAAGCTTTGGATTTATTGAGATTTATTGCGTGTAGTTGAGCCTTTTGTTGATAAACAAGTGAGCGACTCCTGCATTGAGTTTGTCAGTATCTATTGTAAAGGTTGGGGAGATAAAAGAATCCATTGCCCATTAAAGTAATGACTTATAAAATCACATTTATGACATTGGAAAAACATGATCAAGTAATATTTAAGACTTTTTTTTAAAAATGAACCTAAAATCTGAATTAATGACTAACAGTTAAAAAAGATTATTTATGTCTGATTTAAAACAAAAAAAGTGCAACTTCTGGTTTATAAAGTTAAACTATTTACAAGATTTGAATTGTCAGTTAATTAAAAGTAATTTTAAAAGAGATGTTATCCAAAGTTAAATTTACGAAGTCAAGGTTTCTCAGAAATGTAAAAAAACAACAACAATTTGAACATCTACAAAGAAGTCAACTTTTAGGTACAAAAGAACATTTTTATAAATTAAAATCCCATGTTAAATGTAAAAATCCTTGACTTAAAAGGTAAAAATATTGTTTTTAAATAAATTTAAGATCTAAAAGGTGCAAAGTTCAAAGCTCAATACTTTGATGTATGACTTAAGTAAAAATGAAAAGACATTGTCAGATTTTATACAATAAAAGTAAAAATTATATATAAGCGTGAGAACATTCAACAGAAAACACGGCATTATTTAACTTAAACATGTAGACATGATTCAACTAAACACATGCCTGTCTAACAGAATGGGGGAGGGAAATGGAGCAGTTCAGAGAGAGAAACTGCTCAGAGAAAGACAGGAGACAAAGAGACTTACTACCTCACAACAGCCCTGTTTTAAAAGCTTGTCACTTCCTGTTTGCGATGCATATCCTGTTAGTGATGCTAAAATGTAAGACTTTTGAGTTGAAATGTGAACTAAAATCTAAACCTTGACATAAAAGTTGATATTATGATATTTAATTTGAAATTGCTAAATACTGAGATTTTAAAAAGGGACCAGCAGCAAGAAAAAGATAACTTGTAAATTATGCTGCTGAGGAGCAGTGAGGGCTGTTACAGATGAATCACTGATGCCAAGGAATGCTGCGCTGTAATCTCCAGCTCTCCGTCGCCTGCTGTTGACTGAGATCTTCTTCTATAAGAATACTAGACAATTATAGTGGGTCTGTCGTGCTGGTGCAGAATGTTCTGCACAACCCATTTTACAGCATTGCAGCTGGGGAACTGGTGCTTAAAAACTTTCAACTCCAATTGAGTGATTTAAATAAAACGATATGCAGTGAACTCGACCGTAAAAGATTCCTCAGATTTAAGTTCACACTCTTCCTGCACAACTTGTTTTCTACCTCATCTGAAACCTAACAATAGAGGGTGCCAGGCAGATGCAAGGTTGTAGACAAAACAACCAACAACTTGGAAAAACCCTCCGACTGCTGCAAGAACTGACACCAAAGGCACAACGTACCTCATTCTGCAGATGAAGGAGCGTCTGGAGCCCATGCACATCCTCATGGATGACTGCTGACCTTCCTTCTTCACCGTGCCCGTCTTCAGGTCCAGAATACGACCTGGATACACAAACGAAAAGAATTTTTCAACGTTGTCTAGTAGAGGTTCACATATCATTTCTAGAAAAATATAAAAGTACAAGCGTCTACTACAACGGACATTGATACAGCCACCAAGAACATGTTTATGTGGCTCGAAAAGTGCTTTTAAAGAAGTTTTCAGGTCTTTTAAAAGGACAAATTTCAGTAGCTGCAGTTCATCCTCTGACCACTAGTGGCTGCTGGAAGATTCCACAGACTTTCCAACTTTACTGCGAACAAACATTTTTAAAGTCTGGCAAAACACAATTTATGTTTTTTAATAATGCTTTATTTATCATGTCTTTCACATTGTAAGCCATTACTTAGATTTGTATGGCAATGATTTTATTAATTCAACGTTTTAAAACGTATTTGTAACTTTATAAAACCTTTTTCTTAGTTATGAATTATTTGGATATAATAAAGATAATTTTACTTTCTAAGGTGGTCGACTTGATTTTTAAAATGTTGATTCAACTTGGTACGTAATTTTTTTAAACGACAAAAGTTAATATGTGATCATTTACTATGTTATTATTTCAAATTTGAAAGCCAAATTGTGATTTATTTGCTGTTTCATAAATCATACTTTTCACAACTCAGATTTTTAAGGTTATAAATTGCATTTTTAAATATTGTAAATTCAACTTTTACGTACAAATCACAATTTATTAAATCATAATTTCGATTTAGTAAGTAAGCATTTAATAAATATGTTAATGAAATTAATAATTTAATAATTTATTAAATTATTTACTTTTTCAATCTCATAAATTCTACCTTTATAAAAATAGAAAGAGCTAATCAGAATAATTTACATTTTATTTATTTATCTAATTGACTTTAAATCTAATAATTACAATTATTTAAGTCATAGATTTGAATTTTTTTGTTTACAATAATCATCTTTGAATGGAAACTGCAATAGCAAACAATAGACTCATGTTTTACTATAGCACAAGAATCTTTTATTTTACTTTTTTATTTGAGTATCACTTGAAATCACTTAATTAACTGTCCCTTCTCGTTTGAAAACAGCATATGTCTCAATACAATGACTACAATTTTCTTAATCCTTATTTATTCAAGTAGAGAACAAATCTTTATTTGTTACAGAACAAAAAATAATAAATGTTTATGAGAGACTGCAATGAATATCATGAAACAAAAAACATCTGTGAAGCCCTAATTTAATAATATCGTGGTGTCATTGTTTGTCTGAGAAACAAACATTTATCTTATTGTGTTTAAAACGATTCATGAATCACTGAAATGCCTCTCGACTGAGAATCCGAAGCAAACACAACACATCGCTGAGATGCCACAGTAACTCTTCACAGAAGTGGCACTCGGAGGTCGATCAACTCTAAACGGAAAACAAGTATAATCAAAAGCAAATGGTGAAATGCTTTTCTCTGGCCTTCAACATCTGCTTGTGGTCCATGCCACAGAGAGGAGACAACAGAAATAACGGAATAAGAGGAAATCGATTAAACGAAGCCGTGCGGTTTGTTTACATAACGTCGGATCTCTACGCTGAGGAGCCCTGCACCGCTTTTTATTAAAGTTGTCAATCAAACAGGGAACGGTCGAATTAGATGCTGAAAAAAAGATGCAGGAGATGGACAAGCAGCTTGAGGGTCACAGAAGAAAGGTCACTGCTCACAGCTTTTCAAGCAGATCTCCCGAAGTCCCAAGATCTTTTAACACCACTCAAACATCTTCTGTCGGCGAAGAGGAATATTCATTTTCTATTTGCTTTTAAGTACATTTTGAAGCACTGAGCCATAATTGGTGAGATGAAATCAGTTCATTGCTTTCGAGAAAACTGTACCACTTTTTGAAGCGCTAAAATGTGTTTTTTGGAATTTGAGACTTATTAAGACCATACTGTTATTAATTTAAAACTCATAAAAAGTTGATGCTAGCAATCTTATTTCTTCTACTTATTTACAGCCTTTTTTAAACTATCTTACAGAAGCAGAGTGTACTTTAAAGGTCTCTTTAAGGAAACAAAACCTGGCCGTATGAATCTAGGTGTTGTACAGGCAGAGCACACGAAAGCACAGGTTTACTGAAGCCTGAAGTAATTTCCATAAACAAATTAACCGCCGTTCCTCAGAGCAGAGGAGACAGCTGAGAAAGCCCGCAGGACCTGATCTAATAGTCGAAGAGTCTGAAGGACAGACGCCAAGAACATTGGAAACGTTTAAGAGCTATTAATGCTCCTCAGGAAGATGGATAACATCACGAAAGAGGCCCTTGGTAGTAGCTATTCCACAAACAATTATTAGAAAAGCATATGGAGGTGATAATCGAAGCTTTATTTAAACTGAGATTCATCCGGAGGGCGACCTACTGACCTGCTTTCGACTGTTACCAACAAGCCAAGTGGACTTAAAGAGACAGGTCACCCAAAAGAGGAACTAAGTCATGACTGTCGAAAGCGAATAAATTAATATTAATGATACATTCATCTACGGCGCCTTTCTTGACACTCAAGCCCAAGTACAACCAGTCAGTCACATAAAGTAAGCAGCAAACAATGGAGCGTGGAAGTTACAAATATACTGGAACCATTACACACTATAAAACAAGAAAAGCACAAAGTACAGTGAGCTCATTAAGTATTTGTTCTCCTACTTCGAAATCAGAAGTCTAGGTGAGATGATGGAAATGCAATAAAAATCTGGAAATCATTCTATGATTTTTTTTACAATGTATTTGTAAATCGCTGTGACAAATAGGTATTTGCTCCCTCAAATAAAAAAATCAATATGTGGCAAAAAGCCTGTTAACACATATAGAGATCAAGTAGTATGGGTTTGCACAGACTGCAAAAGAGATTTTAGCCCACAACTCTATACAGATCTTCTCTAGATTGGGTAGGTTTCGGGGCTACTTAAGCTGACCCTGATATTTTACTACAATGTCCATATCTGACTTTCTGAAGCTATAAATGCTAAAAAAAAAGAAAAAAAAAACTTTCATTGTTTAACCCGATACATGCAACAGCTACTGGTTACAATCATTCTTCTGAGAGGGTAAAAGAAAGAAAGTAATGGTTTGACATGAAGTGGTCATTAAACGGTCAGCTGTTCTGTAACTTCAGGCTGGAAATGGAAAAACGATTTCAAGCACAAACTTTTTTTTTTCAAGACCTCTGTGAAAACAGGTCAGTGATGTTGGATCTTTCCAAACCTCAAGCACAATCATTTCTAAACTCACTCTGACCCCGCGTCCTCCTCAACACCGAAGGTTTTTCACTTGGAAGAGTTTGAGCTCTTTCAGCTGTCGAAAAGGATGCTGAAGATGTGGTGAACAAAAGATGGATGCCAAGGAATGAGCCACAATCATTTATGCCATAATCCTTTACTGAATACTGATGTCAAGCTTTATCTCGAGGTCAAAATGTTTAGACCACCACATGAGAACGATGGAGAGTCATCAATAGCTTGAGAAACTTCAATATGTAAACTATTGTTAATGACAACATAGTAACTGAAAGCTGGACTAGTGAAAAGTGTTTAAAACTTCATTTTTAAAGTGATCATTGTTATTTTTGGTTAGTAGACTGCTGTCTTCAGCTACAATTCTGTTGACTAATTCTATATAGAAATGGACACAGCAGATATTGCAGTAGAGTGTGAAGCGGCTTATTAATTAATCAAGATGGAGGGAATGATGACAGACAAAGATTTATAGACAAATCAGTGCAATAATCAATGAAAACTAACAGAAAAGGATTAGGATTGATGGGACAGATTACCGTATTTTTCGGCTCATAAGACGCACTTTTTCTTCCCCAAAACTGAGGGGGAAAAGTTGGTGCGTCTTATGAAGCGAATGCAAACCGCCGCGAAGTCCGGTAACGGCCGTATGAGAGGTGTAAGAGCTCCGGAGCTAGGCCGAAGCCGCGACCATATTTGTTTACCAATTAAATTGGACGACTGGGATTGGGACACATGGGTTGGAATAAAACTGATGGACAAGACTGTACTAGGACAGATGGACTGGATTGGAGAGACGAGAGTGAATTGGGATGGAGAACCCGGATAGGGATGGTTTGGACAAGACAAACTATAATTGGTTGCGATGAATAGGGATAACAAACAAGGATTAAGATGGAAGAAATTGGATTGAGATGGAGGAGACAAGACTCAGTTGTAATGGGTAGAACAAACTAGGGTAGAGCTAATGGGTTTGGACTGGAACGGGACAGATGAGATTGCATGAGGACCAAGGGACAGGATTAGCTTGGGCAAATTGTATGGAGGATCATTTGGACTCTAGCTAAAAATAAGTCCCAAATAAAAAACAAGTTCCAGTCATGTTCTCATTGTCTGAACTTCACTATGGACCTGCTGACCAGCTTTCCGGCAACCCTCACTTTGATCAGCCCTCAATCCATCATTGTTCTGTTTGTACTGGTGTGAGTGAGTACTGGTCATGTTTTGAAGAGCCCTATGGGTTTGGACGACCCCTTTTCAGCCTCTGGCTTCCCACAGCCCAGCTCAGTGTGAGCCGTTTGCTTTGGAGAGAGAAGCCTGGATGCTTCCATGACTGAACAATTCAACACCAGGCAGCACCTTTGCCAAAACATGTGTGATAATCAAGTCAAGTCAATTTCATTTGTAATATTCCCTTGTTCATAGGAATATAACTTACTGAATCCAACATCAATTGGAGTCTGATTAAATATTTCAACTATAAATCTGTTGAGAAATCAGTGAACTTCTCAAACTTTGAGAATATGACTGTCAATAGCAAGCTTTTTAAAAGTGTGAAAGGTTGTGGGTCGTCTGTGCATGTTGGGGGATGTTTATATCATTGAGTTTAACTCATTTACATAAATTAATGTTTAGACTTTGAATAAACTTGCTTCGGTGTAAAAACAAAAGAGCTCAGCCATTCAGAAGCAAGAGAGCCACTCATTGTGCTGGGCTGTTGATTGGTGTTGCACCAGATGATGTCATACAGTAATTTACATGAGAGTTTTAAAAAGAGTGACAGGGGAAGATAAGTCAAAAGTAGAGAAAAAGTATATTTAACTCTGATGGCAGCAGAGGTGTGGGTTTTAAAATACCCAACAGATGTTACACCCATGTTGTGTGGTAAGGTCACCCACTTCTCCAACAGCTACCATCACCCATCCACAGGAATTTCAAGGACTGTACTTTCAACGGAAAGCCCCTAGCCAAAGGCTGAAAATCTCAGAGGAGAAAAGGCACTATGTGGAGTCGGTCCATGGGCATGTATTATTTGCATTGTGGGAAAGAGACGGTCCCATCCATGTTTTCCTGTCTTGTGGGCAGGTGTAGGATAATTATTCTCAATGTAATGAAAAATGCAACAAAACTGGAAACGGTCCCAGAACAGCAGCATGAGCCAAGTGAAATAGTTGAGGAGCAGTCGCAATTGTTTGAGGACAGACAAAGACTTTCCATGGAAATAATCCTTCAGAATGTTATGTGTGAAGAAATTAATTAAATGCTACGATTGACAGTTCCACCACAGCAGGTTGTACAACTAAAAGGACCACGATACCCTAGATGTAAACATTTGACTTTCTGAGATTTGCATGTGTTCTTTAAGACAATTCTATTGAATTAGAAAATGGAAACTGGGTAATTTTCATCTTTTATTAGCTATTTCTGACTTCCTATTTGAAAAGAAATTTCTGCTGATATTTCTGTACTAATTCTATGACGCATCTGTACCTCTTAATTATTCATGAGTCTGAGCTCACTTATCCAATGGGAAGATGCAGTGTATTAATTTAATAATGACAAATACATCGCAACCAATGTTAGACCACCAAAGATGGATGGCATGACGGGTTTTTACAAGGGTCATCACCCATTGGCTTCTGGCAAAGTCAAATGAAGCTCAGAGTTGGGATCGCCAGCCATTGACTTCATGAAAGTGTGTCACTCCCCGCAAATGGGCAAAAGATCCACAGAGGAGGGACATGGGCATAGAAACCACAATAACAATGGTCAAAATCAACACATACAAAAAAAAAAACCAAAAAAAAACAACCAACATTAAAATCTTTTTTTAAAAATTCAAGGAATAACCAAGTTCATCAGATGAAATTAGTTGGAAGGTACGACACCAGAAGACGACACGTGATGGGACGGGCTGAAAGAACTGTCAATCAGCTGCCACTCAAGAAACCACACACGTAATTATCCATAACTTTAAGGCCTAATACATCTTAACTAAAAAAAAATAATAATAAGTAATTATCCATAACTTTAAGGCCTAATACATCTTAACTAAAAAAAATAATAATAATAAACTCTTCAAGAAGTGTACACACAATAGTTCAAGAAGCTAAGAAAGAGGATCTGCATCGCTAAGGGAATGGGAATTCAGGAGAGAAATCCTCAACCTTCTTTTGCTGCCACTTAATTCCAATTCACTCTCCGCCTTTAATGTTTGTGTTATTGAGGGCTGTCTCATGAACGTAGATCATAGCGGTTACTCCACCTCTCTTTCTACATAGCTAAACCTCTCCCTCTTTGCAGCAGGACACGCCCATTTTCTTTACATTTTTTATATTATCTCTGGCAGAAGAAACATGAAAGAGACATGGCCTTTAGCGTCTAGTGGTGTTTTTTCACTTGCCATAAAACACTAAAGAATCGTGAAAAGTGTGCTAAATGTTGTAAAAAAAACCTATTGATGGTGTCATTAGCAGAATAAAACGCTATAGAAATACATTTCACTTGATAAAATACAGTTATGCTCTTAAGTTTACGCACCCTGGCAAATTATGAATCCCTATGACCACTTTATTTCCACATTAATTTTCAAACAGCTGTCTTTACTCTTCAGCAGAAATACTGGACTGTGAAAAATGTTTCAGGGAGCACAGACACTTTAGGAAAAATGGGTTCCATGGTCTGAAGAAAGTTGCCAGAAGAAAGCCATTACTTTGCAGATGACACAAAGTAGCCGCTAACAAAACGGCTCAGAGACAAGCCTCCAAACTTCTGGAACAAAGTTATTTGGAGCAATGAGCCCAAAATTTAACCTTTTGGCCACAACCATAAACACTACATTTGGAGAGGAATCAACAAGGCCTATGATGAATGAACCACCATCCTACTGTGAAACATGGAGGCGGGTCACTGATGTTATGGGGATGTGTGAGCTCCAAAGGCACAGGGAACTTGGTAAGAATTGATGGGAAGATGAATGCAGCATGTTTTTAAAGGATACTGGAGGAAAATTTACACTCATCAGGCAGAAGCTGTGCACGGGACATTACTGGATACAAGGCACCATCCACTGGTCAATGGTTACCCCAGAACAAAGAGAAGGTTCTAGAGTCTACTGACCTCAATTTCATTGAACCACTCTGGGGAGATCTCAGAGTGCCGTTCATGCAAGGCTGTCCAAGAATTTAAAAGAGTTGGAGGTTTTTTGCCAAGTATAACCTCAAGAAAGGTTCTTGCAATAAAGAACCTCATTTACAACTACCCCAAGATGCTTTTTGATCAGGGTCATTTAAAAGTCTCTGTTTTCATTATGGTTTTACACAGTTGTCCGACTATAAATGGCTTCATCCAAGCACTAAATATGAGTGGAAAAATGTTTTTGTGTTATAATTAATATTCAAAAAAAAAATGTCCATTTAAGTTACATTTATCAGTATAATGTTTTGTATATCTAGTATTTCTTGAATAACACAGTTCTGTTTAAGGAACATTCGGTTTGAGTTTTAAATGTTAAAGTGGTTTATTATGAAAGACTCATCATAACAAATCTTTAGCAGCCCATAGTGACTTACAAAACATACTATGCCCCTCCTGTTCGTTACAATCAAACTCCTCCCCAAACATTGGAGAAGTAGCAGCTAATCACTGTGAACCACAGTCGCTTCACGAGAAGAAACTGTGCTTTCATTTGGAGAGCCTTACAGTTTTATTTTCTCTGCCAAAATAGACAGATGAGTCTGTGAGGAACCAGTGGTAGAGCTTTATTTATTCAGCAATTCCACAGCAGTAGAATACAAACATATTATTATGCTCCTGGCCTTGTCCTGATGTCTGTTCTGCTAATCTGCATGTGTACCATGCTGGATTCCCTAAAGAGCTTTTATTGTACGAACATTTTCAAATATTGAAATCGGCCAGAAAAAAAACTTGCATCGGTCGACCTCTACTCTTAATCGTTACTAGCTCTAATGCACAAATACTAGCGCTGCCCCCTAGTGGCTGGAACATAATTCATTCAAATCAAACTACTCTGATTTTCCATGCGTAAAAAGTTTTCAAGCTGAGTTTTTTCATTAGTTTAAACATCAAAATCGTTCTATAAAGACTTCAAGTCACATCCGGGCCGTAGGGAACTCGAATCGCCAAACAGAACCAGACGAGCGGATGAACAAAGCTGAACACAGACGATGGTTTGCATAGAAAGCGGCCGCCAATCTCAGACACCTCTCGTATTACACCGGCGCTTTGACCCCACGTCTGGTCACCTCAAAGTAATAATTTCAGTTGCGTTTGACATAATGAACTGAAACAATGTGCTGCCCGCAATCATCCCGCAGTGAAGATGCTTTATTCTCATGAGTGGAGGCTCTCATACGGCTCACTGGAACTTTTTAATAAAGCAAATCAGATGAGACCAGTGAGAGAACTGCTGGAGAGCACACACCTCAGTCCAGGAATGAGCGTAATTCAATTATACCATCGCCGCACGCTTCAGGAGTCTCCCGTTCAGGCTCATTATCAGACGCTGGAGATAAAACCATGGTTGAATCTGGTTTCCAGCAGCGTGTCTTAGTGGCAGAAGTGGATAATAATTGTGCACTTGATTAAATTCTTGTTCGTGTGATTTCGATTCAATTTTATTACATTTTTTATCATCATTAAGGAAATATCTTTCATGGTAGTAGCTTCGTATCCCGGGGAAAGAAAGAGCTGATCAAATTTTAAGAATAAAATGACCTGTAAAACGTGTACATTAGACTGGACGCTCCGATCGGGGTTTTCCCAACACAGCCATGTATACAACCAGTAAAGTCTGGTAATCTATAGAAAGTCTAGCCAATGAATAGAATGCCAAGAAAAACCGACTGGCAAAGTCTGAAGTGCTTGCTGTTATATACATTGTCAAGGCTCTGCATACTTTACAGGACTAGTAAAGTAGTGGGTGGTGCCCAATTGTTTGGTGGCATTGAGCAAAGCGAGCACAGTACATCCCAATCATCGCCAAACAGTGTGTTGTCAGCATAAGTCTTCTCCAGCATGCAGTCGAGGTTGGTGCCAATCCTACACCTCCCTAATAGTATTGCACTGTGGACAAGTATCTACTCGTATTTCTCACCACTGAGAACACCTTTAATCCTGACCAAATCTCCACCATGCTTCACTGCTGCCTGAAGACACAATCAAACTGCCTTCTGCTACAGCCAAAGATTTCAAATTTTGGGTCATCAGTGCAGAGAACCTGCTGTCATTTTATTGAACCCCGGTTTCTATGTTTTCTATGTTGCTTTTTGGCACCATTTGTTCCAGGAAGACCACTTCTGGACATCTTGTTTTTGAAGGGTCAATAACTACATCTACAATCAACAAAACACATTTATTTGTCCTTCTTCTAAAGAGCTTAAAGTTTGAAGTCTTTGCCTGGAGTAGATCTTGTTGATGCAGTAGAACTACCTTGTGCCAAGTTGCTGAGCTCAATCTCAATCAGTGTTGGGCTGTTCCCCACCCAGCTTTATGGCTTCAATACAGCTGTTTCTGTTAAAGTTCATGACTGGGTTTCACCTATGTGTGGCATTTTTCATGATTAGCAGCTTCTTGGTAACTGGCGAATCATACTAAAGCTGTAATTGGGCCTAAAAGTTTGACCTGACCCGACATAATTTATACCGACCCAAACTCAATTTGGTTTATGGTCTAATTTATGAGGTCAACCCGACCTGTGTGCAAAAGTATTCAAATGAACGGTCACAAGGCCAAAGTTGATTGAAAAGTTGAGAGAACTGATGGTGGTTTGAAACACTAAATATTGATTTCATTTCATTTACTTCCTCAGTTTGCATTCTATAAATGTATAAAAATTTATTTAGAATGTTTTCTTTGTTCTAAGCATTTATTATATAGTCTCTGCCATTTTGAGTTCCTTTCACGTTACACCGATCTCTCTGAAGCAAATGTCTTGAGAAACAAACTAAAATGCTGTCATGTGACAACCTCCACTTGACTCATTGGCCAGATTGAATGTATTTATAACTTATTGGTCAGATGTGTGTTCACCTTCACACTGGAGAAACAACTGTACGTCTCTTTCAAATTATTGGCATAGTTTACATTAATCACTTAAAACAAATTAAGTTTTAGAATGAAGAGCGAATTTGAAGGCAAGCTTAATACCCATCGATTTAAACTGGCTTTTAATTGTAGATTATATCAAAGTACTTTTTGACCAGTACTTTTTATTTGTTCTTTTGCACGAACTGCATGCTTGTGTACAAAATGCAATTTAAATAAAGATTTACTTGAATGATTAAGTCAAAAAGTACATTTTTGTCTACGTTTTTTATTGAATACCATATACCACATGGATCAGGCATCCCTGGAGTTTATTTTACAAAAACCTGAAACTCTGAGTTCGTCAACTTCTTAATCAAACACCAGCCGTCTAATAATTTTCTGTTTTTGGTAAGCACCTGATAAACCCTCTCTTCATGCATTCATCCGCCCCTGAACTGAAGCAATAGCATGTAAATCTAAAATGTGAAAACACCACTAAAGATGGAAATAAAATCCTCACAGAGCATGAGCGTGAAATTAAATGACACCTTGAGAACAGCCAGCAGCATTTCAATGAGGAGCGACTGCCAACATTGTTGTATTGTGTAACTGAGCAGAATATTTCATTTCTAAATAAACACATGCAGCCTTTGTGAGCATCTACTGCCCTCTACTGGAGGAACAAACTGGAGTTCCTGGAGAAAAGGTCTCTGCTGGTTAATGCAAGCATTGTTTTCATGTGAACATTTGTGCACATGAACTGGAAGCACTATACAATAAGACAAAACAAAATGTTAGGCTCCATGTGTACAACAGTAAAACATTTTTTAAATACCAATTTTACCAATAGTAATAAAATCAGCCGTGTCATAAATTTGTGTTGTAAATGCGTAACTGAAAGCCCCTAAAATTTGGTTTGGAAACACGTTTGATTTAAAACGCTGTTTCATTAAACGACAAAAAACATGACCTAAAATTTGAGACTTTGCTTTGAATTTCAGCAGCAAATTAGATTCTTTCTTAAAAAGTAGTTATAAAAAATAATCTAAACAAATAAATCAATTGAATCCCCAACAATGTTGTGTAATTTATCAAGGGTAGATAATAAATATCTGGCAACCATCCTCATACATTACAATAAAACAGCAAGTGCACTACTTTTTTTAAAGTATTGTTTTGCCATCAAATACATGTGTGAAGTATTCATAATCCTATGCTCCCTCCCTCCAAAATCAGCCAAACCTCCAAACCCCACCCACTAGCCATTGAGGTTAATAGCTCCTCCCCCACCCATCGCCCTGCAGAGCTAACACACACCTACAGTAAAATGTATTTAAATGCTGTATTTGCTTTACCACAGGAACAAATACTAAAAGGTTGGATTTTGCTGAAACAAGTAAAGGACATTATATTATTGCAAAAAAAACAGTACGCAACTAATGCATAATTATTGTTTGACACACTTCCTAAAACAGGCTACTAGCTGCAAGCACGTGGCTCCACAAACAGAAGCTGACACTTTCATCCAACTCTAGACACGTGCCACAATGCAGACATCCACAACAAGAGTCTATCACACCAACCAACATCTGAAAATATGATGGAAATGATGATTACTGTTTGTTTTTGTTTAAGACAAATTAATGTTTGAAGTTATGTGTACATCATACATTTCCCAAATCAGATATGGTCATATCTCTAGAACTGCTACCACTTACACCAGCAGACTCACTTTTATTTCTTTTAAAAGTTCCCTGCTTTCGATTTACCTCATGAATCCTTTGCTCTCTCCTTGTTTTAATCTCATTTGGTGTTCAGCACACTGTTCTCTATTGTTTAATAAGTTTAACAAGATTAAAACTGCCAAACCCTTCATGGCAACACTTACTTTGGAGAACTTAATCTGAAAGTATTTTAAATCAATTGAATTTTGATCTGAAACCTGTTCGGTGTTTTGATCTGCTGCAGTGCAAACTAGAAACCGTGGCATGTTTAAATATTGTTTCTAACATCTCAATTAACATTTAAATGACAAACCAAAACTAAAGGTTAAAGTGCTGTTTAAAGCAAGATATTCTTAAACTGAGGTATGCCAAGTTGGTTGAAATAGTACACAGCCTGGTTGCTAAGGAGGGGTCAGTAACATAATGCAATGTACCACATGTCACTTTGAGTAAAATAAACCAATCCCCTTTTCTTTATGATTTTACAAAACTGAGATAGAGATATCCCAAATGGGTTGCTATGGTAAACAGCCAGGTTGCTATAGAGGGGTCAGTGCCAGTGTCACTATACGCTATTAAAAGAAACCCCTATGTCTTTATCTTAAACCAAAGCTGAGATAGAGTTCAGAAAATGTGGTTGCTAGGGTAAACAGTTTGGTTTCTAGGGAGCTTTCAGTGATATCATAATAAATTTATGGTTAACAATCTAATCCACATTTCTCTGTGATTTTACATCTTGGCAATATTTTCATTACCTTTTCCCATTTATTACCGGTGGCCATTGTAAGTCAATGGTAAACATTTAACCTCTTCTAGAGCCTCGGTTTCAAATACTTCTCCATAGTGGTTGGGATGGTTTTGCAGACTGGTAACTGCACATGTGTTGAGTTTACATTTTCCACGAAATCCTCAGTTTGATTCACAGTTTTAAAAAATTTGCCCCAATGTTAAGTCAATGGAAAATTCCTTTATTGGTACCAGTTTGAAAAGATATAGCAACCCGAATCAGATCAGTTTGGATGTCTTGGCCAAGTTTAATGACTGCAGCTTGGAGAAACATTCTAAACGCAAAAGAAGGCAAAAGACAAATCTATTTTTTTACAATTGTTGCATTCTCTGATTGATAAAAGGCACTGTGTTTATCGAAATGGGTTCAAAATGTATAAGTTGGGGATAAGTTGGTATTGTTGGGATTTGAAGGTCTCTCACCGGTCATGGAGTTCTCGGAGGTACTGAGCTGCTCCCTCAGTTTGTCCACATCATCAGGATGGACCTGCTCGAACAGCGTGCTCCCAAACCACTCCGACTGGGGGTGGTTCAGGACAGGTGTCACAGAGTCTGACACATAGATCACTCTTCCCGTTTCCGCAGCCACCACAAAGAGGAACCCATCGGCTGCCTCCAGGATCAAATGTTTCAGTTCCTTTGGCACAAAATACAAAGCATGAATAGGCCGAAAGATCGGTTTGAAGTTAGCGATTGCTGTTACCTGTTCAGTGAGGAAGGAGGGCTTGTACGCCCCATCGGTGGATGTGTTGCCAGTTCCTCTCATAGACTTCATGTGTGATACGGCCATACGCAGGATGGTGAGTTTGTCTGGTTTTCGTGCCAGTGCACTGCAGGTCGGTACCATGTCAGAGAGTTCGGTGATGTACTGGGTCATCTTGTTACGCCGACGACGCTCAATCTCACTGTGATTCTCTCTGAAGCCAGAGGAGAGGGAAGAAGTATGCAATGCCAAGGTGAGAAAGTAATGAGATGAGATAAAGCAAGATGTTTAGGAAAACAGTTGAGGCAATTAGCACTAGCGAGCAGGGGGTCGCACAATATATTGCAATACAAAATTGTCACAATACATATCGTGAAGCTACTGTGAGATATCGTGAAGGAGCTGAAGCCCATTTACCTCTTGGAGTGATTGTGATTCTAGTCACTTCTGAAACTTCTTTACCTTGTCTTCTTGTTTTATGTAATATTTACTAAGAGACAATTATCCTTTACTCACATTTTAAACAAGAAAGATTATAAAGATCATAAAATAGAGTAAAAAAAGATGACTCAATGTATACATTAACACTGCCCCCTAGTGGATGGATGGTATCAAATGCTCTCTTACAAATCAAACGACCCTTCTTAGATTTGTGGTCTCAAAACGTTTTACTTTTTTTATTATATTATTTTAAAATTAATCATTATATAGCGGTTTCAATAGTTGTTTAAGGTATTTATCGTAACGTGAGCTGAGTGTAGCGCTAGAAGCAAGTCTTGATAACTCCTTTTGAACCTGATACCTTTGCAGAAAGCCTTTTTCACCGTAGTCCGGGTTGTACCTGGGGTTTAAGGCTAGACAATAGCAGATTGTGGTCTCTGATAAGAGCTAAAATGGCCAAAGTAATCGTATTCTTTTCCCAACTCCCTGATTTCAGTTGCACTGAGTGGCATCCCTTTATATATTTATTTATACTTCCCTAACGATGACAAAATTACAGGTATTCCAAACCTGTGTCACTTTTCCTGAAGTGATTCGAGCCATTAAAAGAGCATGCATCAGTGGACAGGGGAATGATGAATCACTTGAGTTTTTTCTTCGTTGGTTCAAAGTGGTTTGAAGGATTTCATTTGCTCATTGTACGACTTCTGAGTCTAAGAATGTTTCAAAAAATTTTTCTGATTATTTAGTTTTGATGGAAAAATATCCATAAAAACTTTTAACTTCAAGAACCAAAAAAGTGGTCAGTATTTTAGGCCATTTTCAGCCTTTATTAGATGAGACTGTGGAGAAAGACAGGAAGTGAGTCAGAGTAAGAGCTGGGGGAGGCTGGGAAATGATCCTCAAGCTTGGGATTCAAACTTGTGTCGCCTTTGCATATGTGTCGAGTACCCTAACCACGACACCAAGAGCCTCAACTGTGGTTTTATTTTTCTTGAATCCTGTGAAGAATTTGGTAAATCGAGAGCTAGCAGATTTCCACTGGATCACATGGCAGCTTGCTTTTTAAGGCTTTTTTACTGCATTCAGTACTTTTTTCACTGATTGGGCAAAAACAATTTACTTCCTGCATCATTGAATGGTGAAGAAACAGAGTGCTGATCATAAAAAAAAAAAAACAGTATGGTTTTTAGCACTGTTTTTATTACTAGCAAAGGACCAGATAATAGTGCAAACTATGACAGCATTGTATCCATACTGAGCCAAAGTCCAAAACAAAAAAAAAAGACAAAAAATCCCCTGATTGTAGTTTTGCATCTTCAATTATAAACACATGAATGGGCTGAAAATGTGGCATTTGTAACGGTAGGTGTCTACTCTTCCAATCGGTATAAGATAATGTCAGCTAACATTAGCCTTGCAGGACTGTACCCTGGACCTGGGGTCGAAAACAGGAGTTTACCAGTTGTGTTGCATTATTCTAAAAATGTGTGTGTTTTCTGTTGTCCGGCGGTACTGAATTGTGTTACACTCAGCGGGAAGATTGGATGGGGTTGGGAGAAAGGGTGGGGGGTGCATTTCAGTCTGCAGAAACAAACAGGAATATTTGAAAGGAAAGCATCATTCAGGAGAGACTGAAACAGAGGTCATCCTTCATCTGTTTCTGCTCTCTATTTCAAATTCTACCTGGCATAGCGCTCCTTATCACCAGCTACCTGATCATCATCATACCTGATGGACAGAAGAAGCAGAAGAAAAGTCAGAAACATGAACGAGGACAAGCGAATATTAAGTGAACTTGTTACATTGCTCGACTGACAGACAGTGTGTGAATATGGTGATGTAAAATCAAGCGCAAAATAATAAAGAACTGAAAATGAGAACATGCGACTGGTTTTACAATAAACATGCCACTAATTCTATATATTTGTGTCCATTTCATTTAACTGAAGACAGAAAAGTAGAGCAAATGTGCCTGAGCAAAGGTTCTTTAGTAACTAAAATATTTTAATCTGCTGTTACATCATTGGATGAAGGGTGTTTAAAGGTATTTAATTGTTAGAGTTTCACATTTCTCTGAATCAAATATAAACATCAAACAGTGAATCCAGGCCAAAGCTTTAAGAGGTAATTAAATTCAAATCGCTGCAGTGGCATTAAAATGTTTATAAATTTTGACCTTTTGGTAATGCTGTTGCCAACTTTTTAGGGGGGAGTCATTGTTGTGTCCTGATTAATCGCACCAAGTTTGGTGTTAATATGTCAAACTGATGCCTTAAGAATCAACTTTGCACAACACCTTTGCGGTTTTGCTAAAAATCCATGTTTTGCCACCAAGATCTGAGGATGTTCCAATCCAAATTCATGAAACTCCAACAAATTATCCAGATTGTACTATGTTCTTTGAGTAATCCTGGGAAGACCTTCATTTGACAATTATGAAGTATTATTATTTAAAATTTGTTGAGTCTCTTTAGAGAATGGTGACAAACAAGCATTCAGAGTTTTGGCCGACATTAGCTTGATTCACTGAGATCAATTTTCCTGTTTTTGAACTGAGCAGTTTCAGAGATATAAATATGCATTTTTTTTGGTTCTCCTGACCACTAGTTGGCAGTGCACTATTTAGAAGAATGTTAGACATAAGGGAGAAAACCAACAATAACACGAAACAGCTTTGCTACTTGGCCCTGATTGAAAACAAATCACACAAAAACATTGGTTATATTTTTATGTTTGATGATAAACATGAATAAAATGACAGAAGGCATAGCTAGCTATTTTATTTTAGCAATAAAGCGCTGCCATTTTTTTTTTACTTCACTCCTGGAAACAAGTCTATACGGAAAATATGCTTTAAATTGACTGAAATTCTCTAGAAGCAGTTCATGAGTGACTCTAATGGGTCTAAAGGGGTTAAAAGCAAAGCAACAGCTGTTTTTTTTAAACAACATCTGAAGCATTAGTTTGCTTGTGCTATCAATTTATTAATTCTCTGGCTTTGATTCAATAAAGACTGACTAAATGATCAGTTCAGAGTGTTTAAGCATTGCTTGGAGGCCGTCTGCAGTGTCCTGTTTGTCCAGAAGGGGTCAGTCAGTGCCTCCATTAACTTTATGGGTACAGCTCCTTTAACACGTCATCAACTCAAAGGAAAGCAGAACACAACATGAGAGAGGTCTGAAAATGGCATTAAAGCACATGGACTGCTGAAAGACACGCTCAAATAATAGACAAATAGAAAATGAAAAGATGTGGCAAAACAGTAGACGTGGTACATGGAGCAACCTGAAGGTTTAGGGAGATATGATGATTACCTTGAAAATTTGCTGGGTCCCTCGCCGTCCTCGTCATCAAAGTCCATCCTAAAATATTAAAAACATTCAGAAATCCATCAGTTTCATCTTTAAAAAAGTACATGTATTCATTTGGGGTATAACAAAATACTGTGGCACAATATATCAAAATACAAAATACAGTGGTACTCTGAGATACGAAATTAATCCGTTCCAGGGTGGCTTTCGTATCTCGAAGTAAGTTTTACATGAAAAACGCCTAATCCGTGCAATTGCTCTCAGAAACAACAGTAGAAGTTTCTTCAATCCTTAGATCTACACATTGTTAATGTAATAAATGATAATAAAACAGAATAAAACACAAGGAAAATACGTAATATGTACACAAATGTGAAACCTTGTGACCTTGAGAGTGAGGCATTGTGTCGGAGGAAGTGGAACGGATGGCAGAAAACATTACAGCGCTACGTATGAAAGTTAACTTTCTCGAGATATTTCATGAATTACTGACACCAACACGGTTTCAAGCACAAGCGCAGACAGTACCGAGCGTCACAGGGTTTCTCTAACTTGCGCTAGAGAACAGCACTTTCCACGTTGTAAACGTTATTTCTTTTACGACACCTTGACTCTAACATTTGTTATAGCACATTATTGGTAAACTATACATAATGTTTCGTTTTAAAAAAGCATATCAGCCCCTTTAGCACTGTCTGCAATCAGAGAATGGAGCGCCAGGACAACGGGAAGCTCAGCACGATGTCAGACTTAACAAACGGATAATAGAGCAATAATTGTGTTTTTCGTATCTCAATGCAAAATAATTTCCCATGAGACCTTTCGAATCTCGAACATTTCGTAACTTGAAGCATTCGTATCTCGAGGTACCACTGTAGTCACAAATGATCTCATGGGATTATTGGGAGATTAACTCTAAAGAGCTGATGTACAAACGGTTTTTGGGAGGATGGTGCCTCTAATCACTTCTGAAGCTTCTTTTGAAATGAAAGCTTTTGTTTTATTAAACATTTACTAGGAGACAATTATTCTTTACCCCCATTTTTAATGAGAAACATTGTAAAACAAGCTCTTTCAAATCAATTTCTTTCAAATTTTCTTTTATTTTCTAATGAAGGTTCAGCATTAAACAGCTTCAATACTAAAACATCACGAGTATATCGTTACAGCCCTAACATACGATTATGAACACACATATGAACTTCAGCGATCTCTCGTTCTTAACTCCACAGTGTTTAAAACAAGGTTTAAGGTGTAGCATATACTCATTTGTTGAAGTGAAGCCATTGCTTATGTGTGAAATACCAGTTCTCTCTGTCTCTAGTTCCTAAAAGTGTTCTATGCCTCTCAATGGAACCTGCTCAGTGCACTGGGCACAGATACGATGAAACAGGAAGAGGTCATCCTCTTCCAAAATTTGAAACTTGCCATAAAAGTAAGAGAATGTAATGATTTTTGGTTCATAGAGGTTCATCGACTGAACATGAAGTAGAACATTTGTTTTCTACATGTTTGTGGAGCAAATCCAGAAGTTAATGCAAGAGCTGTAGCCAATCAGATTTCACTCCCTTCTTCTGCAGCAATAGGTTCAGATACTTGATTTCTCCAATTTCTGTTTCGAACTAGCGGTGAGAGCATGAAAGGCATCAAAACATTTCTGTTTTCTTTTGGCAATGTGTTTCTAATGTGTTTTATCCCTACATCAATACATTAATTTGCCCTGAATTAACTTAGTGTTTTCAAATAGTGAACTTTTAGCTCTAGCAGATACTATTTAGTGTTTTTGTAAATTTCTTTCATGAATCAAATACTATTAAATTGAAACAATGTTGGGTAAAACTCTTTTGAAGGACAGTCTATCAGTTTCTCCCACGGTGAGTCTGTCCTAAGCTACTCCACCAATGACATAAATGGTGACCTCTTTTGGTCTCTTACCCTGTGGATCTGCGTTTGCCCCCACGTCCTGGCATCGCACTGGTCATCCGAACTGGACCCGCACCCACCACAGCACCTGGCATTGAGACTGGCCCTGGCAGGTCTCCACCCAGCTCTGCAAGAGAAGGAGATAATAAACATTCTGCTTTTTCCTTTTCAGGCTGACAGGGTTCTCCAGAGCATTTGGGTCAGGAAAACATCTGATCGTTTCAGTGTTTTCCAGAAAACTTGTAGGAAGCATCTAGGAAGATGATTATCCCCATTGAGACAAAACCACTCAGCTCGACCCCTGATACAAGGTGGTGATGACTGATGTTCTTCATGATCTGAAGTAATCATCATAAAACATTCTTGCTCTGTGAACCTCTGCACAAACAGTGGCTGAATGTAAAGACTCATGCATCAGCAGCAGCAGCAGCAGGGTGAGAACATGAGCTCAATTGAGCTCAGCCACGTTCAACCTCAGTGATTTCTGTGTCGAATTAATATTTGACAAGTTTGCCTTGCAGCTCTCCGGTCCTCTAGAGCTGAGCTTTCAGGAGGTTTTCCATCATTTATTAATGAGTTTTACACACTTACACCTTCCTCTAAACCGCAGAAAGAAATCATCAAACCACAAGACACAATAAACGCACTCAGGAGTTCAATAGGATTAGGCAAAACAAGTGGAAAAATTGCCTGTTTTTCTAATAAATGGCTAATTTTAATTTTCTTTTTAAAAAAGCACACAAGATGGGTCGCTCGACTCCAAAACCAAAACCTCCACTTGACACTCAACAGAAGCTTTGGGGTCTCATTCATAAGAAGCTGTAGAGTGTGCCTGATACAACCATGCATGAGGCCAGCATGACCTGCTAGTGAAATTAAAGTTAATTTGTGTATTAATATAATATACATTTTTCACAAGAACACACACAAATTCATTACTACACAATGTCTTTATATTTCACGGCTGCAAATGGCTAGAATGTCGCAGCTGAAAGATGAGCGAGAAACAACCGTAGACTAGAAAAGTGCAATAAATCCAGAGGTTGCAGCAAATTCTGATGGAAATTAGAGCATTTCAGGCACATTGTGTGCAAATGAAAGAATGAGATGGAAGTCCTACGATGTGCACAGAATAGTAGGAGCACAGAACTACCTGCAGTAAAACATTGGGTTCCCTCAAGAGAGCAGTGAAAGGAACAAATCGGTGGAGTTTAATCTCAGCTAGAAGAGATGTTTGGCTCATTTTCATGTAGGGAAGATGTTTCTCAGTAATCGCATCCTTTGTCTCAGACCAGGAGGCTATGAACTCTCTGAGGGGAGGTCTCTCATTTTCTCCATGTTTCATTTCAACAGACAGCATGCTTCAATAAGTGTTTCTCCAACTCCAGGCCAACGTCTGATCTGAACCTCTCTAGGAAACTTAGCGTAGTTTAAAGTTCTCTTAATTAGCATAAATTTACTTTGTGGGAATCCCATCTGTGTGTGGAATAAATCCAGATGTTAACAGTACAGCTTTCTTAACCGAACACAGGGGTTTTTTTTATTTTGTTGAGGTGTTGAGATTTTTCTACAGTAAAAAAATGCTAGACATGAAGCTAATGATTTCAATGTAAAACACTCATACTACAAACATTAGCATACAGTAAAAGTGTGACAAAAGTCCTCCACTCATTAAAAGTTCATGTAGGTCTCTATTAGAGGTCGACCAACATGGGTTTTCTCTGAGTTTTATGCACATGCACACGTTTCATTGAGAGAAGCTAACAATGATGTATTTATCTACCAAAGAAATCAATTGATTACGGTAAATGGAAAAAGCTATTTTTTTATACTTTATTATAGACATCTACATTTTATACATATAGGTCAACCGATACAGGTTTTCTCCACTAGATGCCAATATTTAAATATGGAATGGAAAATTGGGAACATGGTTTGAGAGAATGGGAACATATATGTACTTAATGCACTTATATAATCATATAATGTACAGTGAACATTAGATAAAACAAACAAATATTGTTTATAAATATGTAGGTATCTGGATGAAAAAAGTACTTTTTGGATTTTTCAGTGCAGTTTAGTTCATTTTGCAAGTTTTGCTCCTAATTTGGTTTTGTTTTTAGAAGAACCTGGTGGGTTTTTTTATTGCTTAGTTATAGTTTTGTATTTATTACTTTTAGTATTAGTTCGTATACTTTGGCGCAGTGTGTAGCACTGTGGCCTTCCAGTTATAAAGTTGCCGGTTCGAGGCTCGCCGCTGACCTTCCTGGAAGTATGTTCTCCCCGTGCTTGCATAGTACTCCGGTTTCCACAACAGTCCCAAAAACATGCATCAGGTTAATTTAATAATCTTAATTCCCCTTAGGTGTGAGGACCAGCAGACCCCTGTGACCCCAAAAGGGAATAAGTGGGCAGAAAAAGGAATGAATGACTGAATAATTGATCACTTTTATTAATCATTAATTGATCATTTTTATCAATTAAATCAAATAACTGTTGAATCAATTAACTGTTAAATGTTAATTCGATTGACCGTTTCAGACCTAGATACAAACATAAAAAATAAACAATTTATATGTACTTATGCACTTATATGTATTGAAAATAATTATGATACAATATAGATGAGGCATTACATAAAAAGACAAATAAATATGTAAAAGATAAACCTATGGATGAAAAGTCCAATTAAAATCTAGATAAATCAAATAAATAAAAGTATGACTTCTGGAAATGTGAATCAAGCTTCAAATATTAACCATTTACAACAGCTCATTCTTCCGGCTAAATACCAGAAAATAAATCTTTACAAGAGAAACAGCTGAAAGGAAAACCAGAAATTGATATTTTATACCCATTTTGTTGGATTTCAGCTTTGTACAGGCGCATGTTTCGAGGGAGACGTGATCTGACCAAATGTTTTTAAAGCTCTGTCTTATTCTAGAAGAAGAAGAAGAAAGAACTTTTATTGTGTAACCTTCATCAGTGGGGAAATTTACATCTAATTATCAACTATGCTACAAAATGCAGTTGACTACACAATGTATCTTTATCCAACTCAGCAATATATTTCGCTGCTTTTGATGTGGACTTTTTTTTTAGTTTTGCAAGAGATTGGATTCAAACAATGTTTTCTGTGGCTTCTTTCCTTGTCCGAAGCCACAGTTTAGTTATGCAACATTTGGGCAGAGTACCAGACAACTCAACATGCAACTATTGTGGTGGCACATTTTTATAACGTGGAATTATTTTGCAGGGGGTGGCTTGTGTAAACTCTGTGGAGATTGCGTGCAATGCAAAAGCTGGTAGCATGTCAGATCACATACTATACAGATAAGAGTATGTTTCTGGAGCTTATGAAGCCTAGAAGAGGCTCAACTGCATTTGTACTAGAGCTCAACTAAAACGTATGTGGTAAAACCTCTAAAGTAAACAGCCTACATCTACTCTACATGCAGAGGATAAAGAGAAAATGTCAAAGCTACAGACAGATGCAGAAAACTCATCCTTGCATAATTCCAATTAAACAAAGAGAAGAGGTCAATTCAAGCCGAGGCGATTAGCGTTAGCTAACTGCTGCAGGTTGCCCTCAGATGCTGCACATCTGCTCAGTGGGTCTCCATCTCTCTATTTATCCAGCTTTACAAGCATAAGAGACCTGCAAAGAGCCTGAACTGAGGCTAATCAGAGCTGTCTGAAATCCTCATTGACAAAACACACGGCTATTTGTGCCAAAACATCATTATCCCCCCACTGTGTCTATTGTTCGAGGAAAAGGGTACTTTACGCCATCTAATTCCAACAATACACTCTTCGAAATGAAGTCGCAGCTTAACACTGGAGATAATGCAATCTTTCTTTTAATAAACTCATTTTAAATGGTCTCTATAACAGAGGAGCAAGACTGAACCCTAGATGGAAGCTTTAGGTGCAAATAGATTTCAATGTGGCCTTTTCGAAACCATTGTAAAAATTCAGGTCATGCCAAATCCAAATTAATTTGTGGACATAAGATATGTTTGTGGATCACATTTTAAGTCACAAAGCTACATTTATTTATTTGTAAATGGTATTCATTTTGAAGGATGCACTTGAGAAAGAAGAGTCTAATGTTTGGCTTTTACACTAAAGATCTGTGACCCCCAACCCCTGGTCCAGATATCATTTGCTACCAGATCGCACAAGAAATCGTTAAATGTTTAAAACTGTTAAACCTGAACAATCTTTACTTTAACAAAAAAAAAAATCATGTATTCTCTCAATTAGAGCTCCAAAATGAAACCCAAAGATAGCAAAATGAGTAACAAACAGATGTTGATAAACAAAAATTAGGAGTTGTACTTAAATGTGGATATATCCGACAGGTGATACCCACACACACCAAGCACAAACACTACTAAGGCATATACTGAGGATCAAAATCCTGATGCGAGAAATGCAAGCATTAAACCAATCCACAGTGTAAAAAAGGTTGGGGACCACTGCGGTAGATTTGAAAATGAAGGTTTACCATAAAAATGTGTTCATTACATGCTTTCTCGTGAGTGCAACTCTAGGAAAAACAGCCAAGTCGGTTGTATTTCTCAGCTGTGAAACCACAATGGTTCCACCCTTAACAGGAAGTCGCTTGTGCGCATGTGCAACTGGTAATGGCAGCCTCCTCTCCCAATTGCAGTAGATGGCGTCACGTCATCCACCTTTTTTACAAGCAATGGTGTAAGCCTGGTAAACTACAGTTACCTCTGTTACTATTGTACTACTGTACACATTTTTATTTTTAATTAATACTTATTTTACAGAGTAAATACTTATTGCCCTCAAAGTACATACATACATTCTTGTCTAATTTAAAACAATTTATTCAGGACTCCAACTATTCTCTAACCTACATAAGGCCCATGATTCTGTGAAGTATCTACTAAAGAAATACATTTGACTGAACAATCAAAACTCTATTTCTGCTCTGAAATAGAAGCTGCTCTGAAGCAATTCCTACAAAATAAAGCATTTTATAAATGAGTAAAACTTGATTCAGCTGCAGAAATGTCCCCAGCGCAGAACATTGCTATCCATTTTAAACAAGCTGTCGTCTCAACCAGCTACTAATAACACTCTTTTGCATTGCTAATGAGGTGGAGGAGAAGGAATTAGCCGCTGGGGAGAAAATAAACGAAACTGCCTGAACCATTGGAAACACCATTAACCTCAGCACGACTGAATAAACAAAGACATGTTTCTCTGAATCGGTTACAAGGAACAAGTCTGGGTGTTTGTTTTGAGTGTTGCATACATTCATGTAATTTCAAATGTGCAGAAGCTAACAAATATGTTAAAATTAGGGCTGGGAGATTAACCAAAAAAAGTAATCGTAATCGCCATTCAAAAGCTAAAATCATTCCATTTTTTCCATGGAGGTTATTTAGATTACTTGCCCTTTAAAAACATCACTGTGTGTGGGGTCACGTGACCTTGCTCTGTGAATGTTTTTAGGCAATGTGTGCTTTCATTTTAGTTGTTCATTTATTGATGTTCAATAAGCAGATAGTAGATGGTAGACGGTGTGTGTTTCCGGCCAATTATTTCAATAATTACGCAATGTACCTTTCGTTCTAAAATCTCTCAGTGAACTATCAGGGCAAAAATAATAATTAAAATAAAAGAATCGTTCAATAATCGTAATGGAGCTATAATTTTCAACTAATCAAGACTTTGATTTTAGGTAACATCGCCCAGCCCTAGTTAAAATATTCACGTTAAAACCTTTTAAACCTGAAAAAGCAGCCATAACCCAAGACAAGTGGTGTTTATTTCTGAAATACTCGCTACTACATGACAATTGTAGATAAAACATTCAAGACAAAACTGAAATTAAAACACTATTGTACTATAAACTATTTCAACGTTCAATTCAATAAAACTGCCATTTTCTTCAATGACAAAATAAACCTTGTTTCCAGCTTCCGGTCACAGATTTTGCGTGGGGTTGGGGCTAAGAGAGAATCCTTTGCATGTGGTTTGTATCTCATACCATGGGAGATATCAACAAAGACAACTGCACTGCCCTAGTGGACAATGGCAACATGTTGCTTCGGCTACATCCTCATTCGTGGTGTATGAACAGCCTCTCAAGGTCCATACAAAAGGTTTTTAATGACAAAACATTCTTTTTAATGCAAATACATTTTTTCATAATGCCAAATAATAAAGTGATTGTTTTGGCTCAATACTCTTGCGAACAAACACTTAAAGTAGATATGTAGATATGTGAGATTTATAAACCAATTTTTTCTTAATGTTGAGCCTCAGTTCTGTTTAAAAAAACGAGTTTTTAACTGCCTTACACTAACTTTTAATAATAATAACCCATAATTATATTCCTTACATTTTGGCCGAGTTTTTATGGCCACTCAAGGGACATTTCATAATTAAGGGTATTCAGGCGACTACTTATCATCATTAATAATAAAAATAATAATATTTAGTTAAAAATATCCTACATTTCTGCCCTTTATTTCTGCCTCTAAATCTGGTTGTGACGGAGTCTGCTAACAGCTAGCGCTGAGAACATTCTGTGATGGCAAAAATAGACAACAGATGCCCACAGAATCGTGACTGTGGTGGAATCACAGTTCATCCACCCTCTCACCAGTCCATGAACACGCTCTGAACTTCACACATGTGAGGTATAGCTGCTCTAACATTTGTACATTATCTCATCGTTTATTCACACAAATCTAGCTAAAAGTTGTTTAAGATGTTTAATCATGTAAACAAGCAGTCAGTCACTGATGTTAGCATAAAATGACAGCTTGCTATTTCCTTTGGGTTTTGACAATTCATGAGAGTTTCCAAACAATCCAACCTTTACATCTGAACTGTCACTTTATTATGTGGTCCATCCAAAGCCTGCTAAAATGAGCTAATGCTAGTAGCTAATAAAAATAAAAAACCTATCATTTAACGTTACAGACATAAAAAACTAATCAACTTGGAAATTACCAAATCAATATAACGTTCATGACAAAACCGTGTAACTTTGCGCTCTTTCTCACATTCAACAGGCAGATAGTAAAGAATGCTAAAATCTGAGCTAATAACCTAGCATCACTAACGGTTTCCTTAGCAACGGGCCAGCACTTGCGTGCGCAGGAAATCAAAGCACGTACTAGCATTGCCCAATGAATTCAGCATCTAATTTGCATTAGCAACAAGCTGCGGTAATATAAAAACCCAATATCCTCAATGTCACCCCGACGTCATGGAACCATGTGTGAAATAGCCGAATTTTGCAGTACATGGAAGAATATTACAACGCTAAACGCCGCTGTTGTTGCTTCTGTAGGGGGAGGGGCTGTTCGCGTGCGTTTAACGCGTCGCGGGCTCTTTGTTTATCGACATAACAGGACATAGAACTGCACGCGACGGCAAGTTTACGTTTAAAAGCACACAAAACGCGTTGGGTCTAAGCAGGGACTCACCGGATGGGTTTACAGCGGCGGGTGTAGCCATGTTGCCTGGGTTGGAAAGCAGAAATGACGCAGAATACGAACACAATCCTCTCAGAGTGTCTCAGACGCGCAAACTCAGTTCAGCGACGCACTGGAAGATGAGAAACCGATCGGAAACAGTTGAATGATGGTATGAGTCGTTCATGAAGCTGATATGTCTCTCTTTGACACACGCAAGATGTCTGAGACCTGGTGCGAGCAACGCGAGACTTCAGTGCGTTAATGAATGCAAGGTTTTCCCCTTCCCTTCAGAGAGATGGAAGTCCAGACCCGGGCTGAATGAAACCATACCTCACGCGGCATTGTTGTGGTCTCGAGCTCAGACATCAGCGTCTGAACCGACCTGAGACCAGTGCCAATCAGACTCGACGTCTGAGGGAAAGTTAACTGGAAGCGCTTGATTCAGAATAAAGACGGAGTGATGACTCTTTTACAATTAACACACAACACCGCTCAACAAGTGTGGAAAATGTAGAAGAATTGTGTTTGTTTTTTTTATCAATGAACAAAATGCCATAAAAGAATTTAAAAAAGAAATGCCAACAGAAATTTTGCAGCTTCTTTCTCAAAGAACTTCCAAATACCTTGTAGAACCAACCACAGATCTGTTGATGTAGCTTTTTCTCATCTCTTCATGTAATCCCAGTCACACTGAGACAATGATGTTGAGATTAGGGCTATGTGGGGCCATGCATCACTTCCATTACTTCTTTCAAGTTGGGGATTGTTGTTTATTCTTTTTGCTGTGTGTTTGGGCTATTGTCTTGCTGTAGAATAAATTAGTTGTCAATGAAATGCCTCCCTGATGGTATAAGCATCTGCATGCATTGAGAACACCATTAATCCAATGACCAAATCTCCAACTCCACATGAAGAAATGCAGCCCCAAACATTCAAGTAACCCTCACCATCACCATGCTTAGTGGTTTCTTGCAGCACGGATGTAATTTGGAGGGTGGGAGGGGGTGTATCATCTGCGCTTTTTAAAAAGGCACTAAATGTCCCCTGGAGTTTTACTGCCCAAAGGACTCGACTATGTATCTGAAGTGTTTTCTGAGCCCCTTAAGCTCTGATTCTGGAATCTTCCGTGCTGCGGAATGTTCAGACAAAATTTCAAAAATAGACTTGTTGCACTGGTGGTATCCTTTATGAGCACCATGCAACAATTCTCTAAGCCACTGAAAGTGGCCCATGTTTTAAAAGAGTCTGCCGAGGAGCTGCTTGATTTAAAACAAAAAAAAAAAACTAGAAACAGAAGTGATCGTATTACTTTAAACAGTCAAATAATCTCTTCAGAAACGATTATAGAATCACTGCGCAGTATCAGAGGAAAAGGTTTAAAGACGAGGAGTAGATACATAATAAATTATTTATTCCATACAACTCCATTCTTTATATGTCTTAGTCAATTCCTGATATTGTAAACGTGATGCAGATGTGGAACTGAAAAACAGAAATAAGCATGACGATAAAGACGACACATCTCTAGAATAGTTCAAACAAACTAATCACCATGGAGTATCAGTTTGTGGGCTTCTGGTTATATTTGTGCCTGCAGAGTGACAACTTGCTGCATGCATCTCTCTCTCTCTCTCTCTCTCTCCCTCTCTCTCTTTCTCTCTCTCTCTTTCTCATTTCTACACATGCACTTTTACACTGTCTCCTTCCTTCACTCTTTCCAGTTGCAGTGCAGTCTTATTTTGATATGTGAGCTGCAGCAGTCTCTCTCTCTCTCTCTCTCTCTCTCTCTCTCTCTCTCTCTCTCTCTCTCTCTCTCTCTCTCGCTCTCTCTCTCTCTCTCGCTCTCTCTCTCTCTCTCTGCAGCATGAGACTCCTCAGCATCTCCCAGCTCTTCTGCATGTGAGTTCAGGTAAGATACTATGTTTCTTTCTTTTCAACTGTTCGTCACTCTTATGGTCTTGAGTTAAGACCCTCTGTCTCACGGCATCCTGTCTTTTCCTCTGGATAGGGAAGATCATCAACAGAGGCTCCAGAGTAGATTTTTGATGTGCAGGAATTGCATGTATGAAACGGGGTTTGAGAGTTTTAACTCTTATGAGTTTGATAAAAATGTTGAATACTTTTTACTTAAACCTCGTTTGGCTTTCAAGGAAAACTAATCATATGAATATGTAAAGCTTTACATCTCTTCAATCATCAGATTCATTCATCACTGTGTTTGACAAAGAAAGAAAACTACCTTTAAATATTAGTTCTCTTTTGCATAGTAGAAATTGCCAAAGATAGTCTGTTTGAGGAGTTGGCTAGTGTAGTAAAAGTATGGAGTTATAAATAAATGTATAGTATAATATAGTGTAGGGTTATGAAGGAATGTAAAGTATAACATAAAGTAGTATAGCTTAGAAATGTATAGAATGGTCCTGGCCCGTGGTGTAGTGGACGGTGCGCTGGACATGTAATCCCAACCCTGTCGTCTTTCCCATCCCACCCCATTCTCTCTCCGCCTTTCTTACTGTCTCCCTCCTTACATTCTTCCAAATGAAAAAAACAATAAATATATTTTAAAAAAAGAGATTGAGATTGTAAAGGAATTTACAGAATAATATAGTGAAAAGTATGATATTAAAAGTGATGTACAGTACAGTACAGTATAGTATAGTATAGCTAACAAATGTATAGTACAGCTAAGAAATGTTTAGTATGATATTGTAAAAGAATGCATAGTATAGTATAATATAGTATAGATAAGAAATGTATAGAATGAGATTGTAAAGGATTTTACAGAATAGTGTAATGAAAAGTACGGCACTATTAATTGATGTATAGTACAGTACAGTATAGCAAAGAAATGTTTTGTGTGGCTAAGAAATGTATAGGATATTGTAAAGGAGTTTAGAGAATAGAGTAGTGAGAAGTATGGGATGATAAAGGGATGCATATTATAGCGGAGTGTTGTGTAGTGTAGTATAGTATATCAAAATTGTTTAGTGTCAAATTGTAAAGCAATGTGCAGATTAGGGTAGTGAAAAGTACTAGAGTGTAGAGTAGGGTGTGTGCAGTGTAGTATAGTATAGTATGAGATTGTAAAGGAATATACAGAATAGAGTTGTGAAAAGTATGTGATTATAAAGGTATGTGTTGTATGAGATTGTAAAGAAATTCACATGATACTGTTGTGAAAACTATGGGATTATGAAAACATAGAGTATGAAATTGTAAAGGAATGAATAGTATAGTAGTACTGGATTATGAAGTATCTATGTTAAAGTATAGTTTAAAATTATAAAGGAACGTATAGAATTGTGTAGCAAAATTATAGTATAGTAGAGTGGAAAAGTATAGTGTAGTGTAGTAATGGAATGTAATGTATGGTAAAGTAATCTATATAACATTCGTAAAAATAGTATAGGATTGGAAACTTTATAGTATTTATAAAGAGTACTTGATTATAAAGAAATGCTCACAGTGAGATATTAAAATAGTTTAGTATAGAACTATAGAGTATAGTTGAATGACAATGGGATTTTATAGGAATGTATATTATATTAAAATGGTTTATAGTGTAGTGTAGTAAGTGGGTTGTGGGTGGGTTTTCAAGCATGACAATGCTCCATAAGACAGTAAAGATAACAATTGAGTGGTTCAAGAAGAAGATCTTCTGGTCCTAGTCATTTCCAGACCTTGAAAAATCACATCGAAATCTGTGGAGGGAGCTGAAGGTTGGAGGCATTACATGTTAGTCTCTAATCATAATGGTCTGGAGAGGATCTATAAAGAGGAGGGCAACAAAACTATTGAGATCCTGAGATGTGAGCATGTGACCTGGTGTTAACTACATTTGTGATTGTGAACTACAGAGTAATGTTTTGTAAAATGTTTTCATAAATTATGTTTATTATTAATGTTTCAGTTATGTTTTCATAAACAGATTCTTATTTCACTCTAATTTATACCAGTGCAAAATGCTAAAATTCAGCATTTTTATCCCTGTAATTTAATGCAATGAGTTCTCATTATTGCATAGCCATTATTACTCAAAGATGGTGTGGGTAATGTGCTGACTACCTGTGCTTTTAAAAGAGCTTACTCATCAAGGCTCTCTTGATTTAAATATTTAATGAGCTGTAGAGGTTTGTCTCTAATCCTAGGCTTGATCCACATCCAAAATATATTAAATTATAAATAATCAATAACCTATCGTCGCTAATATATGAGGAATTTACTCGATAAGTTGCTCGCAAAGATTATCTATATTTTACACTTTTAAACACTTTGTCAAATTGTATTTGGAACTATGATAAAATAAGAGTATAGACTTTCTAGAAATGATCTTTCTGGCTTATGATGCAGTAATGACATGCTGCAGTCACAGTTTTGTTTCTGAGGATGATGACAGGGCGTCATAACTTTTAGAACATGCAAATAAAGCAGAAAAAAAGTTGGGTGTCACTGGCACATTGGAGGACATCATGGATTCTAAAGCAAAACTCAAAAAATCCACCTAAACAGGGCAAGCTCCATCTGTTGCACATTCTCAATTAAAAGGGCATTACGTGTCTTCATTACTGTGGGGGCATGACGTCACCGTGCTACAGTCTGCTGCGAAGACTACTTGGTCGATTTAAATCCTTGAACATTTTTTGTGGGTTTATATAGCCTCACATTCCTTAGAGGCAGGGTTCGAAATTAACTTTTTTGATCACCAGCCAATCAGAAATTCTTTTAGACACTATGAGATTAGAGATTATACACACTTAGAGATTATGAATGCGACTAATAAATAAAAAAAAAAAAAGAATTTTTATTTTCATTTTATTAACAGTGCATGAAAAACACACAGAAAGTACAATACACATAACAAACTATACAGTTATAAACTATTATTAAATAACTATACATCTTTTTTTCATCCGCGTACCCCCTGCTACCAATGACTGTTAATAAGTGACAAGAAATATATTATATAAAATGACAAATAAATACTGAACAGTTGATTTTTTTTCATTAACAAAAATGTATTATAAATAATGATTTTGTCGAGCATTGGGTTCTTTTTTATAAGTGAAACAATCATGTTTAATGTGATGGATTTTCTTGGGCAGAGATAAACACAGATCTACGCTTTTGTTTGCTTCACTCGTTTCTCATTTTCATTTGAAAAAAATAGTAATGAAAAACAAAAATGTTTTATTTGCATTTAATTACTGGTAAATTGAAATAGCAAGAATTAATATTGAAATAGCAAGAATTAATATTGAAATAGCGAATTAATATTGTTCATAAAACAATGTTTGTAAAAACAGGATAATAGTTTTAAATTAAAAGAAAAAATCTCTCTCTCGTACTTTGTCAAGAAGCAGTTTCACTGCGCTCAGATTGGATTTAAATAAATAAATTTGGCACGAATAAGGAGCTTTTCCAAATGATATAAATATCTGAAAAACAAGCTAATACTTTTAATTGAAACAAAATAATAGTCTCAGTCTTGGTTTCTCTTTCTCTTCACTTGAATTGTGCACTTTTTCAGGCACGTGTGGCGCGACACGGATTCCTCTCTGTTTTTTTTTTCTTTCCAGCACAGTAGCGCTTTTGTAGGCATTGGCTGCTTGCACACTCTCAGCAAATGCCTTGGCACCAACTTCCGACAGGATTAGGCTATTGAGAACATCATAGACTGCCTAGAAGAAGAACCTTATGTAATGGTAACCTGCCTTTCAAATATTGGAACAGGTGACCCTATGTTGCTGGACATTTTTCCGTCCAGTCCAGGTCCCCTGCCGACTATTTACTACAAGCAAGCACTTTCTTTTTCCACACCTGCCCGCACTTCCTTCTGAATAAGAATCCATTGCTCTTTGCCATGTGAAACTCTCTCCCTCCTGAGACAACCATTACTGTGGTGATCTTGAGCAAGTCACCAGTTACCACAGCTCCCCGGGCGCCGCAGCCATGGCTGCCCACTGCTCCCGGTGTGTGTTCATGGTGTTTTTATTCACTGCTGTGTGTGTGCACTTGGATGGGTTAAATGCAGAGCACAAATTCCTTGTATGGGTCACTCCATACATGGTCATAACGTCACTTTCACTTTCACTATATCAACTCTGGTAAATGTAACCAATGCCTGCACATCCTCTTGCTATAGTCCTCACTAGGGACTGCTGTCTTAACACTGTACGAGAGTTCCTTTTAAAAATCTGATTTAGCAAACACCACATGGATGATGACTGAGGAAACATTAGGAGTAGTGCACCCTTTGTTCATTTAACACTCATAGATCAACTCAGTTTCAGAGCAGCACCGTTCTTTCAGTGTGTTCAAATAACTGCTGATGACTTTCCCCATTCAGACTGTTTGATCATAATGTAGACTGCTCATGCAAATAACTGAAATAATAAATCACGATGACATAAACTCATTTCAGTAAAGAATCTGCACATCAAGAATTCACCCGCCCTGTAGAAAAGACTTATTAAACCATAGCCGTGCACTCTCTAATCATCTTGAGTATTTGTGAGAACAGTCTTTCAAATCACCATTGGCTTTTTTCCATCCTCAAAATGAAAGCTTTTAAACCAGGCGAAGATAACGCTGTAAAAGTGAGTGGACCTGCATTCAGATAAAATGCAAATTGAGTTTTAAACTGACCAGTGGAGACCCGAGGATTATTGAGGTGGATGGAGGTCATGCTTGAGATTAATCCGAACGAACAGGGATGAGAGAGAGGAAGAGGTGCAGGATGGAGAGTAGAGAGCTATCTAAGACAATTCAAATCAATTGTTTGCCACCATCATTAATATAAATGTAAATAATATAATTCAGTGATATGCTGAAATGGAAACATCTATGTCAACATAGACTTAAGTTTGTTGGGCTCTCTAGGGAAAGCGACAAAATACAAGTTTCTTGCTGCTCATTTCTAAGATAATTTGTCGAGGACACTGTTGTGTTTTCACTGAGAGAGAAGACAGCTTTTAATAAGCAGAATGTAATGGGAGAGACTGTGAGGTTCTGTAATTGATCCCTGGGGTTCGATGTAAATTTTCAAACAAACAGAACAGTCATAAAATCTGAGCTGTTGAAACTGTAAGAATACAGTAAACGAGTAACCAAGGGAAATCCACACTTGTTAAACCCCCAATGGGTCAAAAAATGAGCAAGAAACCAGAAAACAAAGGTCACGGTCCATGGGAGCTGAAGAATATTCCAAATATGTGTTTCCTAAAACAAGATTTAAGGAGATTTAAGTGGTAGATACAAGATAAAAAAGAAGAAGAGCAAAGGTTTCAGTACAAGGGTAATGGTAGCCTTAAATATATGAGAGGGTCCACTCTCTTTCTCCAAGATGAGGGTAGGCAACTTGATTTGCATGTTTTTACTCCTAATCCTGCTCCAGGGGTAATGGGAGGTGAGGGAAGGGAAGGGCAGGGCAGGGAAGGGCAGGGAAGGGAAGGGAAGGAGAACCTTGGGGAACTCCTGTGAGTAGCTGCTGCGTCCTGGACATCTCACCCCTCCATCAGGAGAGTCAGGCAGTGAGACAGGACTCAAGACAGTCAAGGGCAGTGTCTGTGATGTCCTTTGCTGAAAGGTGGGTCTTGTAGATGGAAGCAGAGAGGTCAAGCGGGATAAGAACTGAGGATTTGGGGTCTGCTCTGGCGAGTCTTTAATGCTTTATTCACTAAGAGCAGAGCAGTGTCCACTCCAGAATCCAGAGTTCATTCCCTGTAAGGAATCACAACACTAGGTTAAAAACAACAGTTCTTAAATTTTAGTGGGGAATGCTAAAAGGGAACCGGCTTTGTGTTGCTTCTGTGATGTCTAAAGTGATGAGAGGTTACCTGAGTTTCTTTGAAGAAGTTTTGGAAAGATGCCTTTGGTGACGGTTAAGGAATGAACTGTGAGAGAATAGAGTTCAGAAGAGTGTGCGTCTGTCGATAGCTTTATTTATCTTCCTATGGTAGCAGGTGTTCTTGGTCTCATGAAGTCTGCTAGAGAACAAGGCAAGCAAAGTCTGATAAGCCGCTAAATATGCATGACTTTTGGATTTCTGCCATTTCCTCTCAGCAGACCAAAGGGTGGATCTCTTTTCCCTGAGAACGTCTGAAAACCATTTGATGATTATCAGATGATTTGATTATAATGTTCTCAGAGTTTTCAAGGCATGAAATAAGTCTAGAGCAGAAATTGTCTGTTGTCTCATTTAAGTTGAGTGTGGAGAAGTGAAAATTGAAAATGTCTCAACCTTTAGGGGCTTTTTAATGGCCTCTAGACACAGAATCTACAGACGGCTTCTGAGCAGGGTGCTCTTCGTCTGGGTCGAGGAAATATTGTGACAGGATGAGGTCCTGTCCTTGTGTTTGTGCCATACCTACTAAATGATTGTGAGTGCCCCAATTTTCATTTCTTTGCCCGTCTCCTCTGCATTATCTCTGTGTCACCTGTGTCAACCAGCAGGAATAATGAGCCAGGAGATGGGACTATTCTGATGGACACGGTGCGAAGCATTTGCTGCTGGTTTGTTGTCCTATGTGCAGCAGTGTAAAGCTAACTGCTGGTAAACGGCACGGAGTATAACTGACTCTCAACCATGCAGCGCTGCTGTTTTGCTCTCCTCTCTTTGATTTGTACATCTGCCGTCCCTTCCTTCTGGATTTTATTGGTTGGTTTCCTTATGATTCATTTGGGGAAACTGGTCAGGGCACCCGGTGGGGAGTAGCTTGTATCCACCAATTCAGTGGCTTTTTATAGGAACATTACACACTACGACGGCAGGCATACTTAATGTATTGTGAGCCTGTCAATTGTTTTTTTTTTTCTTAATGTCATTTTCTGTTCCCCTGTTCCATTTACTGCATTATTTTGTTTGTTTGTTTTGGAGTTTGATTGTAATTTGGTTTTCTGTGTTCCTCTATGGTAACAGGTGGCTGCTGGTGGTGTGAACCTTTCCACTTGTGGGGAGCACTTTACCTTGCCGTGGTGTTTGTGCACTTGTGGTCTATCGGTGTGTATAATTAACATAGAGTGTGTGTGAGTGGCCTGAACAACTTTTGCCCTTCAACGGTTGGCTGCCCTGTCTGCCATACACCTCTTGCTCTGAGGAACCAGGTGTTTGGATGGCGAATGAGTGGAATGTTTTTAACAAGAATGTTTCGATGATTCGTTTTAGATAAAGATTTTTAACGTGACTTTGTCTCATACCCTGTTGCCAATGGCAAGCTATCCAGGGTGTACCCCTGTCTCTCGCCCAATGTTTACTGGAGATAGGCACCGGGAGACCTCCGTGACCCCAATATGAATGAATAAATGTCTCATACCCATTGATTTCAAGCAAACCTCTGCGTGTCCTTTACTGAAGTAGAAGTGAGTATAGTATAGCCCTATCCCCCTGGCTGGGCCCCAGGGTGGTGTTCTTTGCAATTTTTGGAGTACATTTTGGAATAGCATTTTTAAAATAGAATTTAAAAAATTTGTTATTTCATGAATTAAGACTGCAACTTCACAATTCCCCGCTTGCCACACAATGATACTCCCTTCCTGAAAATGGCATTCACAGTACAACCGATGCACACAGGGAAACAGGATAAAGGAATACGTTGAGAGAGAAGAAATCAAAGAACAGATAAAAATAATCACGAATGTCAAGTAGTTCATACAATTGGTGGCTGATAACAAGGAAGCTATTTGAAAAAATGTGGAGAAAGTCGAGGATTTCTTGGCTGTTTCTTTGCTGTTTGAAGTAGTAATGATACGCGCAGCCCTTTTAAATCCGACAAAAAAAAAGTCAACTTTCATTGGTCATTCTCCTTTCTAAAACTCATTTGGTTGGATCTGTGAGCTTCCATTGGCACCCATGGTTTTCGATCAAGGCACTTTGACACATGAAACTTTGGAAACAAAATAAACTTTTGAGAAACAAGAGGAACTTCATAAAACAATATATCAAAACAGCTCTAACTTAGAGAAAATATTTCTCTTAAATGTTTCATTCTCTAAATTGAAAAACTTTGTCGCTGCCCCCTAGAGGCATGGGTGACACTCATTAAACTAGAACCTGGCATTCTTAGCTTTGCAGATTAACTTTTATTGTCCAATAACAGTCTAAACATTGAATTATTTTCACTGAATTGGTTGTGTAAAAGGTTTCATTTTAATTATTTTCTCATTTTTGATAGATAATGTGATACATATTGTATCATATACGTAATAGCGTGTCGTATTGTGAGAAGTGTGTATTGTTACACCCCCAATAAAAGCAGTTTGTTTTAACCTAAGACCCTTTCTACGATTTGCTCTGAATGATGCTGTGTTTAAAAGCAGCTCTCCATCACCTTATTGAGATCCACAGTTTGCTGGAGAGTCAGTGAAGCTGCACGTATTGAATTTTGTTCTCGATTGCTCCGTGATAAACGAGAGACGCTCTGTTTATTGACTGATCTGCGCGAGAGAACATTACAGGTTTAGACCTCATTATTTATCCCAATAGCTCACAAAGAACACTTCCCTTTTTTAACGAAACAGAAATCTTTCAAACAGAAAACATTGCTAATGTATATTTTATTCTCTTCACACACACAAAAAATGTTCTGCGTCTTTGCATTAAAGTATTTGACAGTATTTTACGAGGAAGGTTTTGACCAACTGTTCTAATTTACTATCATAAACGACAGAAAAGTAGTAATCAATACGACTAATAAATGCATTTTTCAACATTAATTACTTTGTTCTCATGCAGCGATTGTAAAATGAACTGTGCAACCGCAGATTAATCAAAGTGCAGATTAAGTGATTTCTCTCGTTTCCTCAATTTAAATCAGGAAACCAAACGCTGTTAGAGTTGGTCTTGGCACCATGAAGTTCCGCCTAAGTCTAACGAACTAACAAATCCAGCTGAAGCTTGCGTTCATGACTGCTCTGTTTAATGATCCAGACGTCAAGATTGATGGAAAGAAGGAGGGACAGACAGATGGATAAATTGATGAAATTTGGAAAAAGTGATGGAGGGAAATACAAACTGATTAATGGAAGGATTAGTAAAATAGTGGAGCAATGGAGGGAGGAAGAGATGTGTGGACTATTGATGGGTGGATGTATGGATGGGTTGAATGATAGATGGGCGGACAGCAACGATGGAGGTATAGTGGTATGGGTTAATGGGTGTATAGACGGATAGACAGACTAAAGTAGCAACGTATAGAAATTTAGAGTGTTGGATGGTTGGAAGGATGGATGAATCAATTGAGAGATGAAGCGGTTGAATGACAGACAAATATCTGGATGGAGGAATGGATTGAAATATGGAGCAATGCAGAGGAGGATAGATGTAATGATGGACAAATGTATTGATGGAGAAAGGGATGATTGAAAATGGGAGGTGTGTCAGGTGTGGTCAATGGATAGATGCAGAGGTGAATTGAACAAATATAAGATTGATAAAAACAGGAGCAATGGAGGGAGGTATAGATGTATGGTTGATGGGTGGATTGATGGAAGGATAGATGCAAGGATGAGTGGATTGGGAGATGGAAGGGCAGAAAGAAATAGTTGAATAAATCTAGAGAGGGTTAGTTGTAGCGATGCCTTAATGGGTGTAATGATAGACAGTTGAATGGAGTAATAAATGGAAAATTAGAGTTATGGTCGAATGGATGGAAGGATGGGTCCGTTGATAGATGCAAGGCTGGAAGGAAGGACAAATTGGTGGATGTAGAAGGTGAAAGAGATGCAGATGCAGAGGTGGAATGATGAAAAGATGAAAGATTGATGAAAAACATTGTTTGGAAAGTTTATGGATTTAATGATGGCGGGTTTTCCAAACTGAATGGAATGGCTGACTGATGGATGGGAAGAGGAATGAATAAACGGATGGATGGATGGATGGATGGATACACCAATAAGAACATGGCTGGTTTGACGGATAAACAAAAAACAACAAATGCATGAACATGGGTGAACTGTCTCTTTAAGATCTTACATTTCATTTGTCTTGAACCACCACTAATCATTCGACTGTGAACTCTCTCTCTTTCTCACACAAGATAAGGCCTCATGATGATGTCAGAGGCCTGCACGATTGCGGAGACACCCCAGCGATGGAAGACATCACCCCTGACCCTGCATTTGTGGACGTGGACCAGGGCCTCACGCTAGCTTGTGTCGTCTTCCTCTGCCTGCTACTGGTGGCGATGATCATTCGCTGTGCCAAAGTCATCACCGACCCTTACAGCGCCATCCCCACCTCCACCTGGGAGGAGCAGCACCTGGATGATTAGCAATAGGACGTTCTTGCACAATCATCTTCTTCCACTAATCACAGTGCAAATGTGTTCTGATACAAGCTTTCCTCGATTGCGATGAAAGAGGACATTTTATCCAGTCGTGCTTGTACTTGGAACCGGAACCGTCAGCACTATTCCAGATTATTGTCCTGATGTTAACAAGAGCATCACATCCGTCCTGTTAGAATCCAGGAACTTACGGAGCGTACGCAAGGGATCATTGCTGCAAAAATGCTTCCCCTGATGGACTTTTTTCCTTTTTATCCCTAGTTTGTTTATAGGGTAGTTGTGGACAGAGATGGAGAGGACGTAAAAAAAACTTGTCACACGGGACAGGATACTTTTAAAGTTTGTTTATGAAATACTGGTGAAACATTAAGAGTTTAGATGCATTCCTTGTTTCAAACTACATCTCTCAAATGTTAGGACACAAGTAGATAAAGTAGTTGTAGCATAATAAACATGATTCTGTGTGGGGGTCTGAAAAATCCATTCACGCAGAAGCAAGAAATATTATTAGTTTTGAGTTCAGAGTAAGGAAGATATCATTAAATAATAATTTGGATAATTTTAAAGTTTACAAGTTCATCTGATTTCAATAAGATCCGAGCTGAGAGCTGATCATGTTTTGGGTTTTTTTTTAGCATTTTTTTTTTTATTCTACGCCTCAGTTTTCCTTGTGGAACTTTATTCATCCACTGGCTTACAAACACAAATGTGCCTCATTTTAAAGTTGACACTGAGGTTTTTCTAAACACTGTTGTCTTTAATCTGTGCTAAAGTGGACCAACTTAAGCTCTTCACTGTAAAAGAAAAACATAAACGTGTGAAACTCGAATGCGATTAATGCAAATGATAGACAAATTCAGTGAAGTGTCCCATGAAACAAAAATATTTTATGTCTCACTTTTACTTCAAAACTTATTGGAGATAAATCACTGTATTTTCTTTTTATCGTATAATAAACACAGGTGAGTTTAGCCGGGCCCAATGTCACAGTGATTTGAGATCTTAATAAACCTGTGAGTGATGCCTCACTGTAAACACAAGACACTACCTTGCATCCACAGCTTTCAAGACTTGGGTATGCGTGAATATTCATGAGCTGCTTTGCATTTCCTACGAGGTGTGTGGGGGTGAAACCAAACTTCTGAGATCTATATTTATAAACTGAACTTACCTTGGAAGTGAGTGTTTACAGGTTTTGAAAAATCTAAAATGTTATCAACTTTGGTTTGTTTATAAATTAGATCCCTGGTTTGTAGACTAATTATGCAAGAGAACATTTTAAATGACAAGCCGGTGCTTTCAATTACAACCGATTCAATTATTCAAGTAAGAGCACATTCACCTTAATGGAGTTATCCATCACTTCACACTATTGCAACAGGAAATAATGGGAAGTTAAGACATAACATCAAAACTAAGATATTTCTCAAATGTTTTTTTACAAAATTTGTCTGAAACATAAATGATTTTATAGCATCAAATTAAAAGCACTGGTGGATTTTTCACAAGATAAGGAGGATGTATTTAAAAGCTGCAATCATTTTTTTGTGGTTTGAAATGCAGTGTGAAGGAAGGCCGTTGTGTTTTATTAATTTGCATTTGTAATGGAACTCTGCATTGATTAAACCCGTCTCTTGTTGACTCCATCCATTACCCTGCGAGCCAGGGAACTGGATTGATTAGTGGCATTTCAAAGTGGAGCAAAGCACACAGAAGCAGATGCATTCGAAGCGCGAAAAAAAGGATAGCATCGTATAATGGAACAATTTCTTGTTGTGCAAGCAACCACATACGTGTTTAATTTGAGTTCAAAGGAATAATATCAGACATGTTCTCAACAAGGCACACGTTAATTTTCTTCCAATGGCTTTAAAATCAAGACAACTCAAAGTTTTAAATAAAGTCAGTAACTTTATTGACGGGGTTTTCAGTAACAACAAAAGAACAAATGTTGTCTTATTTTTGCAAAAAGAAAAACTTTCAGATGTATCGACAAATGTTAGAAGTTAATAAACGCTGGAAAACAAAAACTGCTCAAAATTACAGAAATTGTACGCAATATAAAATGGGGTGATTTACTATTTCAAATAGCAGTTCAGTGCAGAAAATTGCAAACTTTGTGGAAAAAATTTTTTTTGATCACAAACTGAACATAAAATGATTTTTCCGATGAGGGTCCGATATTGTAAAAATGCAGTTTGAAAGATAAAAGGATGTCAGATTAAGTACATTACAATAAGTCTGATCACAGATTTGAGTCGGACACACTAATAATTAATTTGAATAACTGAAAGATCAGTTTAATAGCATGATAATCTAATCTCTTAAAATGTCAGATCGGGACAAAAGTATCCAAAAACTAAGAATAAACATACAGTGAAAGGCGAAGGAAAGTCAGGTCTAATGAAAATGACTCATTACAAAAGTCAGATTACAGACATTAAAATGACTGATACAGTAAAAGGTCACATTGCAGACATTAAATGGAATCTCTATCTCATTTCAAAGACATAAAAATGGGTTTGACATCCTAGAAGTTCAGATTAAGAACATGTGTCTGATCATGTAAAAGGTCAGATTAGTGAAATCTTGCGTCTGATGTCTTAAAAAGTTGGATCGTGGATGGAGGCGTCTGATAACCTTATAATTTAGAATATAGATGTCCAGAAAATCTGATTTGGTAAGATGTCAGACTATGGGGATAGAATGAGTCGGATGCCCTAAAATTTAAGATGAAAGTACAGTGGGTCTGTTCCAGTAAAAGGTACGGTGGCCGAGAGAGGACAAAGACACTGCAACTAAAGAAAAAAAAACATTTTTATCATCTCAACAGCACATAAACTGCAAACAAATAGTGAAACATAAAGCTTTTCAACCCAAATGATTTGAGCAGATTATAGACATAAAATGAGTTAGATACCCTAAAGATCGGTCCATGGATACAAGATCAGACTTGCAAAAGGTCAGATTAGAGTTAACAAAATGTCATGGTGCAAAATCAGATTATAAACATTAGGTTTGTGATGGTAAATGAGTCATTTTAATGTCTATAATCTGACCAGACACACCAAAAAGCCAGACGTTACACTTCAAGATGGATGTACGGTAGCTTGATGTGGTAAAGTCAGATTAAATCTTTCAAATGGGTCTGATACATTACAAAACTAGATTATAGACATTGAAATAAGTCTATGATTATAAGTGGTCAGATTAGACATTAAAATCAGTTTGAAACAGCCAAAAAAATAAATATCTGATGCTCCACAAGATGGATTCAGTTTGATGTGTTAAAGTAAGATTAAAGCTCTATAATAGGTCTGATATGGTTCAAAATCAGAGTAAAGACATAAAAATATTTGATAGTAAATGGTCAGATTATAGACATTGAAATGAGTGTATTAAACGGACACTAAAATAGAATAGTCAGGTCACAATGACTTTATAATTGAGTCGGACACAGCCAGAAAAAGTCAGATGATGAACATTGAATTAAACTTTATAGGGTAAATGATCAGATTATTTGATTAAACAGAGTTCTTCACTGTAAAATATGAATTTTGGTCCTTCAATACTGATATTTAGAGAAGGCATTTATAATACTGTATTCCCTCATGGATGCGAGTTGCAGAGAGGAACGCATCACTGCTGTAACGCAGGAAGAATCTTCCCGACACATTCACCAAATCCCACTCGATAACCTCTTCCCTCACAGAACCCTGCACACACAAACATCGACGGTGACCATTGACAGGGCTTGGGTTTGGATTTAGGGTTTAGGGTGGGACTAACCTGTGAGAGTGACCTGGTCTCCGTCCTTCAGGAAGGTTCTGGTTTCTCCTCCACCGAGGTCAATGCTCTTAGTTCCTCTCCATGAAAGCTCAAGCATTGAGCCGAAGCTTTCGGGATCCTACAGTAACACAACCAGGAGAAGAACATGACGTAAGCAAAAGCCACAGAGAGAAGAACAAGAACGTAAAATGATATCCACCGCTCCACTGATGGTGCCTGATGCCAGCAGGTCGCCAGGTCTAACGTTGCAGCCGTTGACCGTGTGATGAGCCAGCTGCTGCTTCATTGACCAATACATGTGCTGCGAAAGCAAACATGAAAAAGATTTACATTGTCCTCGTGATCCACGTCTTATTTACAGAGAGAAAAGTGATTTAAAAATGGTTTCCTTTCTTTTTGTCAAGAACTGCGCTCCAAACAAAATCTCGATGCAGTGTTTTTTAAACAATTTATGATGCAGGACGTGACTGAAGAGCCTTGTTATAGTTTTCACCAACCCAATTGACTACAGCTGTTTACTGTATGCTTCACTGGGCGTTACTTTCTTTTCTACTCAGAACGTAGCAATAATTTTCACCAACACGCTTTGTTAAATGTTGTTCTGTGCTCAGTTACTAGCTTTTGTCTTTTTCTTGTGCTTTAGCACACCTCAAGCGACACCATTTGTGATGTGTGCAGAGAAAAGGGGTTTCCGGTGTTACTCGTCCATCCCCTTGAATAAAGTGCACTGGATAATTGAACGATGCACAGTGACGCCACCTGCCGCAAGACCATGATGTAGGTCTCTGGAGCTGGTCTGTGGGTTGACCGTGACTGTTCTCATCATCCTGCACCTCTGCTTATCTAAGATTTTTCTTGGTCTGCTACTTCAGGCTTTAGCTAGGAAGTGTGCCTCTGGTCTTCCAATTCCGCACAATGTTGCTCACAGTTGAAACAGAGCTTAAATCTCAGAGACAGCTTTCTGTATCCTTCTCCTAAACCATGATGTTGTTTAAGGTAATAACATAATTCTCATGTTGAATGCAAACAGGAGAAATACTTACAATTGGTCTCCTTTAAATACTTTCTAATGATTGGAGTCACCTGTGTATGGAGTTCAAGGGTCACTGAGGTCACCAGGGATCCTTTTTTGAGTTCTGACCAATTTTGAGTTTTAATTTGGAAATCACTACAGCCTGTGACCTGTTCAGGGTGTACCCCTGCCTCTCACAGACCCCCGTGAATCCGAAAAGGGAATAACGGGTTGGAAAATGAATGAATGTGGAAATCAATAAAATGACAGGGAGGCCTAAATTTTGTTTAAATAATTCTTGCATACTTTCCATAAATCATATAAGCTTTAGTTCACTTCTCATTCTATATGATATATTTAACTGACATTTCTTATCCAGACAAAAAACTGATTTATAAAGAAAATCATGAAAATGTACGAGGGTATACCACGTTTGCGTACCACTGTAATATGTTTTTACACATGGCCTGAGAAAATAAAGTCCATTACTTTGGTTTGTCAGATGGAAGAACCATATGTTCTTAAAACTCCTCCTGGAAAGACGCAGATTCAGCTGATTCTTTTCTCACTCAAATTATAAACAAACAGATTATTGATTTGAGTAAATATAATCTCATCGCAACTTCATGTGTGTCTTTTGGGCTAAACAGCTGTAGCTTCGTGTCACATTGTTTAACACTTGTCACATAGAAGTCTCTGCAAGCAGCGGTGCATGTGCCAATCACATCATCTGTAATATTTTAAATAGGTGAGACGTCATCCACCTATTGTTTTAATTTCAAATATAATGTTGAGTTTTCAAAAACATTATTAGCTTTGATATTATTGGTTTTACACGAACATTACAAAAGTTATGACATAATTTGCAAGGTAATTCAAACGAAATTGTTAGACAATGCGTAATCGGCTTTCAGTTTCATTTTACAGATCCCAAATTAGTGCCATCTAGTGGTGAAAAGAAGGGAAAACCCTTGGAAGTACAAGACATACTTGAGATGACAAGAAATTGAAGTTTTTTTTAAGTTATGGCATTAAAAAGCACAATGGAACAAAAAGTGGCTGGAACAGTGCATAAGAATTCAGAGCCTGTTTTTTATATATAATTTTCATATAGGTTTAACCTGGTCTTTGCTTTTTTTAGGGGATTTATGAATTTTTATTTTGTCTCAAAACTGCTATAGAACATGAAAACTGTTTATTCATTTTTGTCAGTAATAAATGACAAATTTTCAGGTTTGTTGTGGAATTATTGTGTAATTCAATTAAAAAATATTAGTAAAAAAAGAAGCTGGGGTTGTATTAAAAAATTGTATCGAGCTTTGCCACAAAAAATTCCATTGCTGATGTAACTTTGTTTTGATGTACCGTAATCTGTTTTGAAAGCAGTTGTTAAATTAGCGATGTGAGCAACATCAACTTTGCTGTGAGTTCACGCAAGATAATATCATCTTGCAAATTCAAAAACAAAAAGGTTTATTTTAATAATTTTACACAATTACTCTTTGACTGGAAATGCATTTATTAAACAGAACTCTCAATTCTCCTTAAAAAATATTAAGACAGATAAAACAAATAACATCAAAAATGTAGTTCACTTCCACAATCGTTTAAATTGCAAGAATTTAGAATATACTGTATATAAATATTATTATTAAATTCACCTAAATGAGTTTAAAAACTGTAAGTGCAGCGTGTGCGTTAGAAAGCTATGGCAGGCCAAAAGGGTCACAAACATGAACACGGGCTAAAATGACAACATAAAAAACGTCATCAATTATAATACTTTTTTGGTCATTGAAACAGAAAAACTTAATTAAAATGGAAAATTCGATCAATTGCACAGCCCTAGAGCAGACCATTTGCGAGTTTGAGACCCCTTTTTTTTAGAAGCACTTTGAATGACCAATGTGTATGAAATGTGCTAAATAAATAAACAATGTTCAACAAACAGAATTAAGCAACACTTTCACAAAGCATTTTACAGCGGGGATGCAACATGCAAATGATGTGTGAACTCGAATCAGAGTCTGCTGGCTTGCGCTTTACATACTCATTTGAATAAACAGAATAAATACAAAGTGTGTTTGCAGAAGCCTGGCATCGTTCACTGTCATTTCTGTTGTTCGTGTCGTTGATACTTCTGATGCAAAATGAAAGCAAACATTTCCCTACCTTGAAATTGGACTTGCAAATGGTAGCGGGTTCCTGCATTCCCTCACCTGGAACACGAGCGGGACATGAACATCTGCATTCAAGTAACTAAACTTCAAGCTGTTTGGGAGGTAAATAAATGATAGAAACGTGTTTTCTGTTTTTACTTGACAGTACAGAAATCGGTAGAGCCTAATCGATGAGTATGCAAACGCAAAAAAACGGTTAGCAAGAGCTGCTGATGTGAAGCCTGGTGAAACATGCAGTATTTTCTTTTACAAGAGAAACAAACCTTTCACCGCAGCAAAGAGGTTGATGTTGAATGTGTAGGGGTCATCATGCTGCAAGTACGGTAGAGGCACAGGGTCCTACAATCACACATTCATTACAGTTAAGAGAAGTGGACCTCCTCAACGATGATAGACAAAACTATAAGAACCCTGAAAAGCCCCCACCCCCTTGATTCATTTAACTTTTCAGAATGTTCTTTACGATTGAATGGCACAGTTGGGTATTTATAAGGAAAAAAATGTCTTTTTTTCCACCCCTTCCTCATTTAAGCAGCTAAGTTTCTTACTCCAAATGTTTCAGCAAATGTTTAATTTAACAATGGTATTGTAAACTGTGCACTGAACTGCGGCAGGGCAACGCAGATTTAAATCCAAAACTCATATTTAGTTCCTGACCTCCATCTCTCTACAATCTTCTCGTCCTGTTAAGATACTGTTGTCATGGTTTTAATTAAAGTGGCAAAAAATTGATAAAACCCAGCGTTATTATCCAAGCAGCAGGTGTTCAGAGAGCTTCCGAATTGATCTTGAAACAACTACCTAGTCTTTTGTTTATTTTTTTGCTGAATTACAATGCTTACATGCACATCGCCATCTACAGTACAGGAGTGTGTAACTTGACCAAAGATTATCTACTAGCTTAACAATGTTAAAAAAATACCACAAATTCTAAATTTCATTGGGCTATTGTCAATATTTCATGGTATGTTTTCTGCAATTTGTGCACAATATCTGTGACAACAAAAGGGACGTGTACGAAAGCGAGTGAAGGCTTCAGTTGCCAGATTGAAGAAAATATCCATCGATAAGAGAAACAAAGGTAGGGTTGCCATTCATTCAGAACACTCAATGAAATAGTACTTAAAAGTACTTACACTCAATTAAATAATACTTGGGGTAACTACTTGGCTTTATTTAGTTCAGTAAAGCAAAATTCTGTACGTTTTGTTAAACCTGGGGCAAATAATTAACAAGAAAATGAGGTAATAGAAATAACTAACATCATAATAACTAACTAACTTCATTATAACTAACATAATAACTAACAACAGGTAACAATATCATCGCTGTTGTGCGGCTAAAAGTTTGCCGAGCTTTCAAAGTGGAAAAGTCTAAGTACGAAGCTAAAGCTAAATATTTTCTTAAATTAAAGTCCGATTTTGTGTGGAAAAATTAGGAGCTTCAATATGAAGAGTTTCAATATGAGGTAAAGGATTGTTCCTGACTTCTGAAGCACATTATACATTGAGGATTTTTGTTTTTTAATTTGACTGTTTTTTCAAAACATTTTTTTGTGGAATTACCGGTATCTGTTCATCAAAATGTTTTACTTTCAGAATATGGTTCTTTGCTAAAAAAAAAAAAAAAAAAATACAAACTATTAATAGGAATAATAGTGAGACTTGAGGCGATCAATGATTATTCTACATGATTAGTCTGGTCCGGCTCCCAGAAGCTCAAATTGTGTACCATGCGGCCCGCGAGCTCAAATAAGTTTGACACCCCTGAACTAGAAGATTTAACATTTCCTGAGGCAATGTTGAATGTACTGCTGACGAGAAGTTTTTGTAATTCATGGAGTTCTGTTATTTTTTTTTTACATTGGGCCAAATAATTGTTCAACTATCCTGAAAATAACAAGGACAAATATTTTATTTGTATATTTTATAAAAAATAAGCGTGTGAGTGGTCTCTCTCTATTTCATATTCCTACAAGCAACCCACAAGTTTTTAAGGAAATAAAACGCTCCAGACACTGCTTACCACCGAACCATTCTATACACACCCCAGACACTGCTTACCTGCACAGGATTTGCCTCAGCAAATGGCATGAGTGCCTCCATGGGAACCACCCAGGGTGAGATGGTGGTCCCGAAATTTTTTCCTAGAAAGGGACCCAAAGGAACATATTCCCAAGCCTGGATGTCCCGAGCTGTAATCAATTAGGAAGAAAAATCAACAACCAGTACCAGAATATTTACGTGCCTCAGAGAAGCAATTAATTACTTATTTTAATTCATAATTATTTAGTTTTAAGCATCCAAGTGCTCTTAAAAAACAACAGTTGCTTTTTAATATAAATTTTTTTGAATGAGACTACACACTGCTCTTCCGGTAAACATACCGTCTTCTTCGTTCGAATAAAATGCAAAAAGTACAACAAATGCTAAAATTCTTTACACAATAAAAAAAAATGTATAGTCCAGCCATCTGTTCTTTTTTTTTGGCGAATTACAACACTACCTGCATAGTGCCATCTACTGTTCAGGAGCAGGTAACGTAATCAAAGATTGCTAAGCAATGAAAACAATCACTTTACATTTACTGCGGATTAAATCCATTGAATGCAAGTTTTCAACATTTGAAAATTTGAGGGAAACAACTAGAACATTTCTGTTTTTAGAAAATAAAGATTTACATGCAACACCCCTGAACAGAAAGCGATAAATAAATTAATTCTCACCGCTCCAGTCATTCATCAGCACCATACCAAAGATGTATTCGTGAGCTTTCTCCACTGGGATTGGCTCTCCCAAAGGATTCCCTTTTCCCACAAAGAACGCCTGGAAATCCAGCATCACAATGTATGTACAAGTCGTTCACTGTTCATTTTGAATGCCTAACACAGCATTAAAAGATGTTGGCTCTACTAGTGCCGTTAAAACTTTTTTTTAAAAGGTGGCCAATATCACATCGTATAAAATAAACCAGACCACATGTCTCTATTATATTTCATTAGCTGAGATAAAAAATATGTAAAAATTGGTTGCTATGGTAAAGAGTCTGGTTGCTATGGAGGGGTCAGTGACATAGTATAATGTTCCCTATGTCAATATGAGTAAAATGAACCAATTGCCATGTCTACGATTTTCCATAACTGAGATAAACATATGCCAAATTGGTTGCTATGGTAAACAGTCTAGTTGCTATGGAAGGGTCAGTCATGTAATGGTGAGTTTCCTTCTTGAGTTATTAAAAGCCTAAATTAAATGTAGTAGTCTGTGATGTTATAAAAATTGTAACTTGTTACTATATTTAACATAAAACCGCCATTTCTTTGTAATTTTTCTAAGGGCATTGATATTGTCGATCCCGTTTCTCATTCTTTCTCAATTATTAGATGGTTCTCCCATTAAAAGTCTATCGTGGCCTTCAAATAGTGGTGGCAATTTTCTTGCACAGACAGATAACCTCCATGAGTTTGGTGAGGAGAACACCTTGGTGGTCTAAGCAAAGTTTGGTGGTTGTATGTTGAATGGGCTAGGAGAAGAAATTGGGATCAGAAGAAAAAGATGCGAGACAGAAGAAGTGTAATAACAATATGTTGGCAAAGTTTTAACGTTTTAACAAAGTTTTAAGGCAATTCCTAGTTTAAAAGGAAAATTAAAGCACGGTAAAATCACTAGAAAGCTTCATTCGTTTATTTACGAGGTTGTATTAGATGTTAAACCACATTCTCACCATCTCTAGCTCGATATCCAGCTGCTTGCTGGGGCCGAACACGGGCGGCTGTGCTAAAAACAGAATGAGGCATTGGTAGATTTACAGCTGAGCGTTTGCAGTATTTATGATCTTCAGCGAAAGATACATTTTCAGAATTGAATGCAGAAGGTTTGCTGAGCAATGGTTTACTGCAAGGACAAATTTAAACTAGAGCCTATCATTAAACTCCTTCATGATCCGACGGACCGTTGCTCAGATGTTTATAAAAACTGATGGCTTCACACACTCTCACTAGAGATCTGAACATGTTTCCTGCAGTTTAATGATAACAGAAAAAGATCTGGTTTTGTTTACTTGGGTCAGGCCTCATCTGTCCTCGAGGTCTCCTGATGGGCGTCCCAGAAACCAGCACCGATGACGCTCTGCCGTGATATCCCACCGGCAGCCTCAGCCTGCACCACAGCACAAGCACAACTCAACCTCTTCACATCATACACAGTGTCCCTTCTGCTGCACTGCTGTGGTTTCCGTAGCCCATGATTAAAACAGGAGACCAAACCTCACAGGAACGAGAAATTTGCATGTATTTGGATCATACAAAATTCTGTCCCTGGTATAAATAAGCTTTAAAATGCTTCAAAAATACAGTTTATGCTATAACATTTACAATTTTGAAAAAAATCCATATAAAACACTGATCATGCTTTGCCTTGTCTCTGATGCTACACTTCACCATAAAATATGATTAAGATATTTTAAAAAGAACCTTTCTTTTACATTGATATGTAAATTTATATGTAATATAAATACAGTGGTACCCCGAATGCTTCAAGTTACGAAATGTTCGAGAAAGGAAAATTTATCACGGGAAATTTTGCTCTTCTGGGTCACATCGCATTGTGCTTCCGGGTGCTGATACGCTTCAAAACAGTTCAACAATACAACGAAACATTATGTATAGATTATTAATAATGTGCTATAACAAATGTTAGAGTCAAGGTGTCGTAAAAGAAATAACGTTTATAACGTGGAAAGTGCTGTTCTGTACCGCAAGTTAGAGAAACCCCGTGACACGTGCTCAGAAGCGTCTCTCCATCTGTCTGCGCTCGTGCTTGAAACCGTGTTGGTGTTCATAATTGGTGAAATATCTGGAGAAAGTTAACTTTCATACGTAGTGACGTACTGTTTTCTGCCACCTGTTCCACCTCCTCTGACACATCGCTTCACTCAAGGTCACAAGGATTCACATTTATGTACATATTACGTATTTTCCTTGTGTTTTATTCTGTTTTATTATCATTTATTACATTAACAATGTGTAGATTTAAGGATTGAAGAAACGTTACTTGATTTTTCTCTGGTTTTCCATTTTTTTTTCATCAACTTCTACTGTTGTTTCTGAGAGCCTTTGCACGGATTAGGCGTTCTACATGTAAAAATTGCTTCGAGATACGAATTGTTCGACATACGAACGCCACCCTGGAACGGATATATATATATATATATAAAAACGCACATATTTGGAGAATTTCCTGGTTCTATGATGATGTGCAGGATGTGGATATTTGGCATTTGCTAATTCTTTGCCAAAAACTAATTTGTGTTACTTATCTAAATAATAACAAGAGGGTTTGTAATATTAGTAGAAAAAAACAGCACTAAAACATTTATACAAGTTACTTAAGATGGATCAATACCCTTTTGGAAAAGTGAAGTATGTGTCCTATTAGAATCTGTTTTGAAATCAAGTGAAAAAGGACATTTTGAAAAGTTAGAACAAGCAAACGGCACCTATTTATTTTGAGGTAAAGGAGATATTTATTGAGATCAAATCAAAAGAGGATCACTAGAACAAAGATGGCTCAAGTCAGAGGTGAGGACGGAGAGAAGTCAGAGCCTAGGACACATACCACAGCCAACACTAAATACTTTGTTTTATTGGACGAGAATAGCTTACAAAGTTTCTTAAAAGTGTAATTCTACAAAAGCAAGTAGACGTTTATCACTCTTGACGGCATTATCCCTGTGAGTCACTTTGAATAACAGCCTGAGCTAAATACAAAAGTGTAAGACGGCGAGGAGTATTAATGGCCTGTCTCGTACCAGTTTGGCATCAAGGCGTTTTCTTTTCCACGGAACATTATCCCAACGTTGGTGGCGTGATCTCTCGAGGAGTAAAAGTCTGTGTAGTCGCCTGTTGGATGACAAATAATAGAAAGTGAGAAATAATCATGTGGTGAGTAGAACTCATGCTAGACGGTTTTAAGAACCTCTTAGCATTCCAGCTAAATTAGCTTGAAACACAAGACTGTGGATCTTGGTAAAGATGAGGGTCGCATGGATTCCACTCAATATCAGCTCCAAATCTACAAAGGCATTCATGCAGAGGAACACATAGAACATTCTGGAATGACCATCTCAGTCCCCAGACCTGAAAATTAACGAACATTTGTGGAGTGATTTAAAGCAGGCCGCCCAATAAATTAATTACAAAAATAGTCTGCCAGAATCCAGACTCTGACTGGAAGCAATATTGTTTGGATGCTGTTATTCCAACATAAATATTAAACTCTTTTTTCTTTTATGGTGCCTAAATATATGCACTTGCCTAATTGTATTAATAATTCCTGCACACTTTTGATAAATATCATATAAACTGCGCTTGTCTTTTATCCAGAGGTTGATCAGCTGCATCAAAGCACTCCACCGTTCTCTGGCAACAAGGGGAAGGAGGAAAAAAGGGTAATGATTTTACTTTTAATAGTAAATGTTGAGTTGTTGGAATACTTGATGCAGTGCATGCAGTTTCACACAGATTCTACATCCTGCGGCTCTCGGACTACCACCGGTCTACACTGACTTGTGATGGTTGAGGGCCCTCATGAAATCTTGTTAAAGGTGAAGATTGAACCCTAGTGGTCAAAGCGGCAAAAATCAGGAACCTGATCCTTGGCACGTCATTAGACTGCAACTGCAGTTCTTTCCAATGCTTTACATTCACTTTTAAACGGACTCCTCTTCGCCCTCAAGGTTTGATTATGTGTTACAGGCCGGTTCAGAGTCTGGAAGAACAGAGCTCCAGAGCAACAGATCTCAGGAGGCGTCTTGGAAGGGTTTGCTTTCAACTGGGTGAGAAAAAGATTCAGGGACTCAAGGTGATGGCTCCCTCTGTTGGTGAGTAAGGAGTTTGCAGGAAAAACTGTTGTTCTATGGATTACTAATTGTATTGATTTAATTTAAAACAAAGTTGTATCATTAATTGCTGTCTTGCTAAAAGAAACTATTAAAAAAGACAACGCTTTAGTGAAAAACGCAAAAATAAAAATAATCAACTAAAACAACACAAACATTGTCTTCAGATAAGTTTTTTTTTGCACCATTTTTTGCAGAGTTAACTTTTGCTGATTGCATTTTGTATGTGCCACTTTGCTGCATGTTTTCAAAGTTTTATGATTCTCAAATTCGCAATCCTCTGGCACAAATCTCTCACAAGGACGGGGTGTAACAGCAATTCTCTCTCTGATCTAAAAATCAATAAAGGTCATCAAAAATCTTCTTTTCCTTTCGGCTGTTCCCAGTTTAAGGGGTCGCGACAGCAAATCATCCGTTTCCACCTAACTCTGTCCTCAGTATCCTCTACTCTTGCACCAACTTACTTCATTTCCTCTTTCAGTACATCCATATATCTCATCTTTGGTCTTCCTCTTGACCTCTTGCCTGGCATCTCCATCTCCAACATCCTTCTACCAATATAACCACTATCCCTCCTCTGCACATCTCCAAACCATCTCAATCTGGCCTCTCTGACTTTGTCTCCAAAACAACCAACCTGAGCTGTCCTCTGATGTGCTCGTTCCTAATCTTGTCCATCCTCGTCACTCCTAAACTGAACCTCAACATCCTCATCTCTGCTACTTCCATCTCTACCTCTTGTCTCTTCCTCACTGCCACAGTCTCCAACCCATACATCATAGCTGGTCTCACTACTGTTCTGTACACCTTTCCTTTGATTCTTGCTGACACTCTTCTGTCACACAACACCCCTGACACTTTTCTCCACCCACTCCAACCTGCCTGCACTCGTCTCTTCACCTCTTTTCCACACTCCCCGTCGCACTGGACTATTGACCCCAAATACCTAAACTCCTGCACCTTCTTGACCTCAGCCCCCTGTAACCTCACTGTTCTATTTCCCTCCCTCTCGTTCAAAAACATCTATTCTGTCTTACTGCGACTGACTTTCATTCCTCTTAATTGCCACAAAAATAAATCTAAAGAAAAAGAGAACGGTAAAAGTTACGTTTGGAAAACAACTTTTTTTGGGTTAATTTTGGAACAAAACATTTTTTTACAAACCCAGCTACATGTCTGTCACAAGTAAGCATTTGTTTGATGCTCTCACAGCAATTGAAATCCCAATGAAGGCTCTTTTGCATACACTAAAACACAGCCAGAGCTCAGTTTGAAAATGCAATATTGATATTGTAATATTCAGAGCCAATCTCTTCAGTGTGAGAGATGGACCAAAAACTTAGGCGGACATTTTCTGGCACTTGTTTTTTGTAAACTACAAAGTAAAGTAGAAAGATTGCAGCCTCACATTGTTAAATTAAATTTTAGCGATTTTTAAAAAAGAATGATATTTTAATGACCAGTGAAGGAAGGGATTAAATATGTTTATAATCAATGACTTATTGTACAGTTTTCAGCACTGTGAAAGTTATTAGAGACGGCCAGACACAAACAAAGCTCCTCGTACAACAGAAACACTCACCGATTTCTGCAGGGAGATGCATGATGGCCGCGCTCTGAGGAACGAACGCCCTGCAGAGCACACAATCAACACAAAAATGTCTGATCTGCTGATTTCATAAGCTCTAGGTTCCTTCTTCTTCAGCACCTTATTTTACATTTACAAAACATACAACCTCACACATTTATTATCTCTTTAGATCGCTCAGTTATGCTGCCATGAGTCCACCATGGATTTGTTTTTAACAACAAATTCATCAGGATTTTCGAGTCATCATCAATTTCCTTCAGGTCTCAACTGAGTGTATGTGCCTGAAACTGAAGGTTCTTTTGCGTTCATTTTACAAACATACAATTAAAGACGTTAGCTTGGTCCAAGCATGGCCCGTAAAGGGGTTGGTACCTGATCAAACGCAGATTTCTTTGTGACACAAGTGAAAACAGTATTCAGACTGCAGGTCAGTAATAAAACCAGTATAGGGTTAGAAATCACAAGATGGAAATTGGTAAATATTTGATGAATCTTTTTTAAATCACTCAACATTATCGGCAACCATCAAGATCTTTGTGATCATGAGGGAAACATCTAGTGGTCTTGTATCTCTTAGCTTTCCTAATATGCTTCGTGTGGGAGGTTTACCGGCTCCTCAAACTGACATCGTCCCTCAGCGTGGGCTCGTCTGCTGCAAGAAGCTTCTGCAGGATCGTTCTAGCTTCTCTCCAAGCATCAAAACCAAGAGCCATGAACGCATTGAGGGTGGTCTGCAGTGGGGAACAAAGACTAAATTAAAAACAAAAATTTACATTAAAATAAAAAAGAGTTTTCTCACTGTGTTGCATTCCCTAATAAAAAAATATGAACAAAACTAGTTATTTTAAAGTGGTAAGGCTGAAATTTAAGAATAGTTGTTCCCCCGCCTCTCGGCCAATGTGCGCTGGAAATCATCAGCAGACCCCCGTGACCCCAAAAGGGATTAAGTAGGAAATAAAATGGATGGATGGATGGATAAAAGCTCACCTGTTCAAACACTTCCTGGTGGAGTCCAAGATTTGGTCCGTTGAAGAGATGCTTGATGGAACTCAGGTCCAAGATGTGGTCTCCAATGGCAACCCCGACTCTGTGCCTGGGCTGATTGGGTAAATTAAATTTTACTGCACAGATTTCTGAGAGAAATTAGCTAAAAAAAATACACAGTACTGTCCAGGTGTGAAAAGATGCTGTAAACCAAGAAATATAAACAATGGTTGAATATTTTAGTAATTGTAGAAAATGCAAAAGTGAAAAATGTAAAATCAATATTTGGTGTTACTGACTTTTGCCTTCAAACCAGTGTCAATTCTGACAGGGATTTTCTATAAGATTATAATCAGGTGGATGATCCAGCAATCTAACCAAACAGATGCTAATGATCATCAATGCCACAGGTAGGTTGAAACGCAGTCATGAACTGAAACAGCTGTGTAGGAGGCTAAAAACTCAGAACTGGCAGAATCCAGTAGGACCCAGGTACACCCACCTGCTGTATGGAGACATAAGGCCAGAAGTGGTCTTAATGGAAGAGTTGCAGCCAAAAAGCCAAAGAGGAACTGGTGCAAGCAACTCAAGTTTGCAAAAAAAACCTAGGAACCCATCCAGCCCCGTAGTATAGCCCGACATATACGGTCTATTGTGCAGGGAGACATGGGTTTGAATTCAAAACCAGTCATCATTTCCCTATCTTCCCTCTCTCTCTACCCACATCACACTGTCCAGATAAGTCCATATTTTCAATGTTTGGGAGCAGTAGAAGGAAGTTTCTTCGACCAGCAGTGACGCATGGTGGAGGATTATTGATCATTTGGGGAGTTGGAGATTTGCTGAGGATTACAGATACTTATCCACCATGCAACACCGACAGGGAGTATGATGGGCCCCAAATTAGTTCTGCAGAATAACAATGACCATAAACACACAGCCATAAGCATTAAGAAACCTCTTCACTGTTACCAAGAGCAAGAAGTACTGGAAGTAAGGCGTGTGACAAAGCCCTGATCTCAACATCATCAAATTGCTGACTGTAAAAAAGTGGTCACTCAAGATATTGATTTTGATTACATTGCGATTCTCTTCATTCACAGCATTTTGTTCATTGAAAAATTACTAACACTTGCATTTCAATGTCTATATAAATGTATAGATTTATAGACAAATATATAAATAAACATTTTCTTTAACAGAAGGGTACAAGTAAACATTTCTAACTGAATTCTACATTTCTAGCTGAACGTTTTTTTTTATTATGACACACTTTGGAAAACACAACAAAAAAGTACGTTTAAACGACGGCAATAAAACAGTGGAAAAAGGGATTGCCAGAGGTGCAGTAAATGTTTTATTTCCAAGAAAAAAAAATCTGTTTGCAGAGTTTCTCTGCTTTATGACCTTTGAAACTAACTGTGTATACAAATATTTGCAGGGCATTTAAGTTAAACAACCTCATGTGCTGATTTTTAAAGAAAAACCCATACTTACATTATCTGCAGTGGAAAAAATTCCGTAGGGCAGGTTGTGGTAGGAAAAGTCGCTGTTCTCATCAATTTTGACGAAAGACATAATGAAGTTGCAGTCGAAAAATGAAATAGTTTTCACAGTAAACACGAGCACGAGTAACCTCTTCCAGATGCGTACAGGAGACATATGAAAGTTAGCGCCTCACGTGATCCATCCATGAGCCAATCAGAGGCGCCCCCTTCTATCCTCCCAACGTTAAGTACGCGTGCGTGACTCAGCGGAAAACGAACAACCAAAATTACTCGATTAGCATGTTGCTTTCATTATATTTTACTTATTTACAACTCCTTTTTTATTTTTCCGTAAATCGCCCCACAAATGACAACTGTAGCATTCATTGCACTCAAGCCACTCGCCTGAGTTAAAAAGTAAACTTTCTGCAAAGACCATAGTTTCACTTTTCTTAATTGAGAGAAAAACTCACCTAACATTAACCCATATTGTAAAGAGGAAGATGTGATGCTAATATAAAGAAAGGACCTTCAGTATTGTTGGGTCTGGTGTATCAGGTGCTATTTTAATTTCTGAGACAGATTTTGGTATTGTCAGTTTTAGTAGTCAATTAAAATTACTGAAATAATGATAACATAACTGTATGTCCAGCTGCTGTATAATAATGTGCTAATAACATTAACAGTTAATATTAACTTTTAGAAAGGATTGCATTGAAAAGCCCACTTTGGATCATACCAAACATTCACGCACTCATCACTTGACAAATAAACAGACTCATTACAAATCGAAGCACCAAAACTCTTCCTCGAGTGTGACGTGTAAAACTTTATTATACATGTACGCAGTGAAACGACAGACATAAATAAACACTCGCAATATTCACTCACACTAATAAATCAACTGTAAGAAATAAATGTAAAATCACAGTCTGTAAAGAAGTGCAAAAAAAACCTGTAGAACCCCAAGGCTGCAGTCACACACGCTATTCGTAATCATTTATACACCTCTTCATTTCTTTTAAGCCTAGAAGAAAAACACAGTAACAGATAAAAACAGATCTCTTTTATATTAAGTTAAATGACAAATGTCCTGCTTATAATTCTTGGAATAAACAAAATTAAAACCGAACACAAAATCTTGCAACCTTTCCATGCAAACATTGCTCGTCTCCAGAAACTCAAGAGTAGGATTAAACAAATAATTATTTAATAATAATAAAAAAAGGTTAACTTCAAATCTGAATGAAGTTTCTTTCTTAATCCGAACACAAAGATATTTGACGTCTACCTCTGCAGAGAAACAAGAGTTCTGTGCTCAACAGAAATCACAACTTTCCATTTTTGAGAGGAAAAAAAAAGCCTTTTAGTCAAATTAAAGTTATTGATATAAATATGTAGTGGTTACTGCACCACAGTATTCTGTAAGAAAGAAATAAAACAAAGGGACAAAACTAACTTGTTAATAGGTTTCATTGTAGCATGCACAATTCAAGCTCGTTTGTGGGGGGAAAAAAAAGTAAAAAAGCTCAGATCTTCTTGATTTTCTCCCCAACGACGAGTGGGTTTTCTTTCCTGATTTTCTCTGCTGCGTCCGCCTTGTAATCAAAGCTGCAACTGTGAACATCTGAGTATCGGTGAACGCCACAAAACAACTGTCCACAGCGGCAGTTGAAGCCTATCAGAGAGAAACAGAAGCCAAAAATAGTCAGATGCTGCATCCAGGCACAAAAACAACTAAATCTTGACATTTCAATCCTTTGGTAGAGGTCAATAGTTCAATATCATCCTTGTGCAAACAGAGAGCGAAGAACAGAGAGCTAGAACAATTCAATTGTCTAGTTCATGGTGTGACATTTAAAGGGTTAAAATATCAGGGTTTTATTTACAAAAGCCAATGCGCCATGTACCTGTGAGGCCTAGTTTTTTACGGCAAGTGAAGCAGCGGTTCTTCTTGGGTTTGGATCGCTCTGGTTCCTCCAAGGCTGGTTCTGCTGCTGCTGATTCTGTTAAAAGGGACACACCGCTCAAAAATACAAACCAGGAACATACTCAGAATTTTGTAGTTTAGAGAAGTTTATGTCTTTATAAAAGGAAATCAACCATGGAAATAAAAATATTTAAAAACAAGGATCTTCATTTACAATGTTAATTTTGACACCAGATTTTCATTTAGTTTTAGTCAAAAATAAAATGTTAATTTTAGTCGACTAAACTACAAAAGATTTAGTCTGCAGATCAATTTAAGTGCAATTTGACGAAAAAAAATATATTTTTATTTATGCTGAGGTCTCTTTGAATACTGGATTCTGACTGGCACTGGTTGCTGCGGTTTGGTTTGTTCACTTGTATTTCAATCAGTTGTTCTTGGTAGTCACTGCTTCCGTTATAAGCCAAAGTGTGGCAGCAAACATTTCCAGGTTGGCTGAAATGAAGGGTTTTTATAGATATATATCACCATTTATTGTGCAAAAGCCTGATTTGTGCAGCATTGCTGGTCTCTAAATTTGGCCTGAGAGACACAAAATGTTATCAGCAGCGAGTCACGTAGTGCCTCAACTGATCTGAAAACAGAGCTCAACAGAGCTCGATCCTTTTGCAAGATCATTGACATTCAACAGAAACATATTCAACAGAATTGCACCTTGGCTTACTTGATGTTTTTCTATTAAAAGTAAGTTTTATCTCACTCAACAGAAGTTTAGAGACAATCACAACAATGTTAGAGAGACGCATGTGGGATTGACGCAGTTTGACGCACACTTTCAGACAAACTCTTTAATGTTATGTGTCAGATGTGCTTTTAAACTGAAGTACCGTCATAATAAAAGTCTCTGATAAAGTTTATCAGACAAACCTTAAGCCCCGAAGCATTTATAACTTACTTAAATAAACTTGATTTGCCTCGCAGCAGAGTCAGTTCATAAAAACCATCTTGAACACAGAACTATTTCTCTGATTTGTCACAGAGTTGTGGGTTAGCCAATAAGCTGCTGCTTTCATCGACTCAGTCATGTATTCCCCCCAGTTATCACCCCATAACTTTATTATGTTTATGTATGGCAAGTGACCATGCAGACATAAGCAGGATGATAATTTTTGGCGGAGACTTCCTCCACTTCATGTCAGGTGGTTCTTTTTGCCAAAGAAATGAATCAACAAAATGTAAGAGTGTAATGAGATCTTGTAAGGTGCTGAAAAGAATCATTCAAAAGAGGGTTGCCAGGATTCGTAAATAACAGGTTTTCTATTCTTTTGTTTGATATGGAGGCTAATTAAAATATAATTCCTTCCACACATTCTGTCTCAAGTATGACATTGTAATTGTTTTCTATAAGCAAAAATGTTTGTTTTTACCAGCCTAATCTGGGGTTAATGTCCCTTTTATATCAAATTTCAAATAGCCCAAAAGCTGGAGGAGTTAAAATGGGTATTTTTGGTCTTTTTAAGAAGGGATGCACCTTTGTAAAGAGACTCATATTCATTTTATCAATGTTCACTTATAAAACAAAAAAATACCTTGAATTTTCACAAAGTTCTTTTTAAAATTGTGAATCCATTTTGAGATCTTGATGCTTACCGCCTGACTCTTTTTCTTCAGTTGTTAAGGTTTCATCCCGTTTCCTCTTCCCTCTCGATGTAGCCTCTTCCAATGACGTGCTCCTGGGTGGAAGGAGCGTTTCTCCGCTGGACGATGGAGTGTTTCTCTGTGTACTGGACTGAGTTTCTTTAGAACAAACAGAGACAGATTTAGAATTAAGTTCACAGCCATTTCTCGTATAACAAAGGCTCTGGGAATAACATCATGGAAGGTCAGCAAAATATAATGGTGCCAATTACAATTTCCAAGGGGAAACATTAAGGGGATAGAGCACCATGAATGTTTAAGATCAAGTTACTGGGAATTAACATCTAGGAAAATCACAAAAACTAGTAGTAAACCTTTTAAGAGAAACTAGAGAGCCCTCTCAGCCTTACATGTTTCAGCCTCCAAAATTACAATGTTAATCACTGCCCCCTAGAGACTGGATGATATTACACACTCTACCAAATTAAACTAGACCATGGTGATCCTAGCGTTATAATTCTGCATGTCCCATCACTTCTGCATTATATTCCCCCCATTTGATAATCACATCCTGCAACGGTTTTACACCCTGACATTTTTGGAAAGTCTTGTCACAACATATCAGACAGTGATATCCCTTCGCTTCAATCACTTCAGTTATGCCAGAGACACTGATGTACAATAACTGTGAACAATCATGTCCTAAAAAGTTGGACAGCCTTGTCTCACCAATTAACCGTTAAGTCCCTTTTCATCAAACAATCACACCATCAATAACATCCCACCCAATCACGGTCGTATCTGGCCATGTAAGACAGAGGACTATCTGATGTGGTGGGACTTGATTGTTTACATTTGATGGACAGTCCCATTGGACCATTTTATCCCAGCACCCCATGATCACACCATGCCACACCAGAGCGCCATGTCGGACATTCACAAGAGTCACATCAGGCACTTTTTCCTTCCCTTTATGCAGTTACATCCCACCACATTAGTAGAAGTGGTGAGTCCATTCACATTCAGCCGCTTCGGACTTTTATATCAAGTCATGCCAGGTACTTTTATTATTTAAATGTATTGCTCAGACTTTACAGTAGTACATTTCAGCTCTTAAATCAAACTGAATGAATGCAGGTTTTAATTCAACACAGGTCCAGAATTTGAGGAAAGCTTCAAAATTAGAAGATCATACAACACAAAGTAAATAAGTTCTTTCCTTTATCCATTGACATAAAGGTGCCTTTAACATTTGGGTGAACATGCTGTTCTAGTCTATAATCAAACAATCTGTTGCACTTATAAAAGTTCTGGTGTTTTCTCTGGGTTTGAGACATTACATGTAAAGAGGTCAAAGTGGAAAATAAATGCGTACCAGGAGTTTTCAGGTCTGACTGAGTGGCTATTGAAGCTCCATCTTTATGTGTAAATGTTCCTGTTGACGTTAAGTAACACTGACTGTGAAAGATAATGAGAAAAGATTATGTTACACAAGCAAACACAATGACTGTTGTGTAAAGGCCAAAAAAAAGGAATCCCCCAAAAAACTGTCAACAAATCTCTCACATCACCCTATGCCTGAGCACTTTGGCTTAACATTTATTCCCATGTTCCTTGGTAAACATGCCTCAAATAAAACAGATCATTAGAGGAGGAGGGGGGGGGGGTGTAAACGCATATTAGAATTTTTGGGTAACCATATAGTTTTCATAAGAATAGACACAAAGTGCAGAAGTTATCAATTGACTGGTCAACAATAAAAATAATTTTGAAAAATTAAATAAATTGTAATCATATTATTTATTAAATACATAAGATAACATCTACATTTAAATATTTTCTGAATTTAATAAAAGTTGAATAGGATGAACAAAAAACCTTCTAAAGAGAAAAAAACTATATACACAGCACTTTTGAACACTTTATTGGTCCTGCAGCCGATACCAGCCTTGCGCAAATTCCCAGTTTTGACCCTAGTGTAAGCTCTTTGTTTTTGCTCATAGTGGCAAGGTTTTAGTGAATGAATGTTTTTTTTTTCTTACAGGTAATGATTTCAAACACGTGAATACATTCACAGTGCCAGACGCCTTGCTGTTAAGAAGGTGACAGATAATTATTTTCAGCTACTAAAGTTCTATTAATAATTCTATAAAGTATATATAGAATATTTCTATAAAGTATATATAGAATAATTCTATAAAGTGACACTAATTATTAGAAGTAGGAAAACGTGAATGGTCAGCTACTTTCCATTCACTGCATTCTTACCTCATTAAACACAAAAACAATCAAATACTTTTTTAAATGAGATCAGGTTTATAATTTCTTCAGGTCTTCTTTTGGTGTGTGATGAACAGAAAGATGCTTTACCTGTTTTGTTCATGCTGTGATGTCGATTGTGAGGTCATAGATTCACCTTTGCTGCTCAGGCTGGAAGACACTATGTGGAATATAACAAACATGTTCATAACAGTTAATAATCAAACGTTATAATTTCATTTGGTTCTTTTAAACTACAGCCAAATAATTTGCCGTAACTTTCTTTACAGTAGATAGCTATATACACATAAGAGTTGTAATTCTGCGAAAAAAATTGTGGTTTCATTAGTTTTGGTAATGTTCATGGATAAATTAATGTACTTCTGCATATAATATTTTCTTTTGGTGCATGCGATTTTACAACCAGCAAGATAACCAACTCTCTATAGAAAACAGCTCTCTACAACATTTTATGTTAATATCACTGGATTCATATGCAGAAATAACTATTAAACCATCATGTTTGGCAACGGAAAATGGGTCACGAGCGCTCCCAGAGGTTTTAAGTTGGTTAAAGAGAGACTACAAACCTCATTTTTTAAAACTTGTATTTGGGTAAGGCCCTGTTATCTACAGCCACATATGATTGAACTTGTCAGGTGTTCTGTAATGTCAGTTTATGTTATTAATACAGGTATCTGAAGTTTAATGTATTATATCTTGTGATTCCTTTGGCCTCATAGATGACAAAAATTATCATAAGAGTGGCATATGTAAAAACGAGATATCTGACACACCTGGATCACTGGATCGGCCACTGTTGTTCTGCCGCTGTAGCGAATCTTTGTAGCAGACAGAACACATGCCGCTATTACGCGGGTTCCCATAGAACCCACACCCATTCGAACAGAGCACTTGGGTCTGATTGGTTTCCTGAGCCATATCCCTCTCCTGTGAACAGAACAATGGAAAAACATTTAAAAACCTGCATTTTGTTATTGCAATGCCTTAACAGACTGCACTTCCGTTGTCCACAAAAGATGATATTTGCACGATTTTCAAAAAAACAGTATTCACTCATCTGCCTTTAGATGCGTATGAAATTAAGTGACATTACATCCTTTGTTTAAAACAAAACATTGACCACTAAAAGAGCAAACTCTTCTGACTTCTTTCAGAGGAACAAGGCAATTTTAAAGGACTTTGTGAAGCAAGCTAAGTTCTTCCACTCAGACTCTCATTCATGCCTTTATGAACCATGTCGGTATGTTGAAACAACAAGGGGGGCATCCTGAAACTGTTCCCCCAAAGCCGGGATTTCAAAATTGTCAAACATTTCTGTTGGCTTCTGAAATATAACCCCAAACCACAAGCCCCCTTTACCAAACTCAACAGAGTGCAGCCAGACTAGTACTCTTCCAGCGGATTATCACGAGTCAAAATGGTAACTTTACACCATTTCATTCAACATTTTACATGGTGCTTATTGATGTATGGCTTGGATGTAGTTGCTTGATTAAGGGGGAAAAAAAGAGAAGGGGAAAAAAAAGCGCACTGTTCCTCATGGATGAATTGTTCAAACAATTTTAGAGGGGGAAAAAAACCAAGTGGGAACACCCAACAAAGACCGCACCCAAAACAAGTCACATTTGGTGTGAATCAAAAGCAAAGAAGACTACAGGCCCGGATGGCCCCACCAACTGTTCTTCATTTACTTGTACAGTAAATGTTTGGTCTGAGCCTGAAGCTGGGAAAGGTTATCACAGCTGAAAAAAAATAAAACACTGGGAGCACGGTTTTAAACATCATCCAGTCTGCACTTCTAAGAGAAATGCTAATGTTCATTGGAGTGGATCATCACCCAAATACCTGGATGCTGGATTTCCTCACTAACTGACCACAGTATTTTAGGACTGGAGATGTTTTACATGTTGTTTTTTCAACACGCAGCCCTGCAAAGTTTACATTCAACCCTCATGACACACTTTATTCTCTATTATACTACTCAAGCTCCTCTTGACTCGTCCTAGTATGTTTGCTGAAGCAGAGTTAGAACTGAAACCACCAGGGACTACATCCCACCCCTGGCTTAGATTTGCTCCATAAAACTTTGTGTTTATTTATTTTATAGTGGATTATTTTGTGAGTTATTCTGCAATGGTTACATTTCCCCACTGTGGGACGTATAAAAGTTTATCACATCTTTTAAATAATAACATGTATACATATATTATTTAATATAATAATATGTGTATATCTACTGAAGACTGTAAAATGTACCTGTTACTTTATTTTAAACAATAAACAAGCATTTTGGCACTTCCTGTTTTTAACGGAACGTCACAAAACATCAGTCCAAAAGACATAAAGCCTTGACATGGCTGTAAATATGCATTAGAAACTATCTCATTTTGTGAATGTGTTAAAAAAGCATAAAAAAAACATGTTTTGTTTCGAACACGACACACGTTCAGCAGCTTGGATCACCTTTTGAAAAAGGATTTTTCAAATAGTTGAATGAAACTGTTCAGGTTTGTTTTTGCAGAAAGACTGTGCTCCAACACCCAATCAGGTAGGTGCTTTGATTATTTAATTTCTGTAGAGATTTAGATAAAACCTATACCAAACTTCTGGTAAAGATGGACATACGAAAGTGTAGGCGTGGACAAAGGCAGAAAATGGGAAAAAGTTCAGTAAGCTTTCCGTCCACCATGCTTTCATAAATTGTGGTAAACCAGGGGTCTCCAACCCGGTGCCCTCAGGCATCTTGTCGCCCGCGAGGACCACATGAGTCGCCCGTCACCTGTTCTAAAAATAGCTCAAATAGCGCCACTTTCCAGTGAGCTGAATCTAATTTTATATGATTGCTATTCTTGTTTAAATTACACTTGCACGTAAGCTTGATGTGATAATATATAAATTTAAAAAAAATAATATAGATATGAACTACGACCGGGGAGTTGAAAGGTCACATGATGCGCTTCGACGAAACAAACAAGCAGCGCAGCGAAAATGAGACGACTGACTCATAGAAAGATCATTTAATGTTCGCGACGAATGCGAGGTAAAGGTTTTTTTTAACCTCTGTGGAAGGAGCATATGTTTGTCTCATTTGCGCGACGACTGTGGCGGTGGTGGCCAAGCGGAACAACGTGGGGAGACATTTCACGACACCATCTCAAAACTCACTCAGAGAACAACATACTGGTGAACCAGACGCAATACCAGGCATCCCAATAACTGAAAGAAACCGATACCAGATTTGGTTGCCAGTTCATGTTTAATTCAATGCATTTGTAAAATGTAAAAATTGTGTATGTTAAAATGTTAACAATGAAAAAAAATTATCTTAGCTCACTTTTTGTATTTATATGATTTATTATTTGTACATTGGACATTGTGATTTCCTTGGACTCTTGTAGAAGAGATCATTTTGAAGTGTTTTGAACTTGTATATATTTTTTTATCAATTTAAATAACACTTGCACTAAGACAAATCATAAATAAAAAGTGTGGCATATAAATATTTATTTGTTTACTAACTTATTAATTAATTTAATTCATATTCAGTGTGATCAGTGTCTTTGCAGAGATGAATATCCATAATTATTAATAAATTTAGAAGAGGGTATCAAAGTGGTAGCCCTTTGCATTAATCAGAACCCAGGATGTAGCTCTCGGTTTCAAAAAGGTTGGTGACCCCTGTGGTAAACAAATTGTATGCAACGCAACGTTGTGGATTATTTCAGTACCACAATATCTGCAGCTGTTTGATTGTGCTCCCACTGTTAACGATGATCACCAGAGACCATAATTAACAAAGTCGAGAAGAATGTGACCAAACCACCCACTTGTACACAATTCTATGAAGCACAAACACTGTGATTAAATTACACACAATATAAAATGAGCAGCAGTTAGCACGCACCTATTTTCACCCAAAGCAGTCCCCAAGGCATTGGCACCTGATCACTCCCCTCTTAGAATCTAAATATTCGTCAAAAATGTTAAGATTAACAAGATATGACCATTTGTTTCCCTCTGCCTTCTCCAAATTGTATCACTCAATATCTGGGTTGACCCAAGTGTCTACACACGGTTTAAATGTAAATCTCACACTCTGAAGAAATGTTTGAGTAAATGTGAGACTTATCTTTTTTTCGTCTGCCATGTTCTAAATGTCTCCCTGCACCTGCCTGTCTCTCTCTCAGACTATCTGTCTGGTTGCCTCACTCTCATATTGTACAGGCTGATCCTTGGTGAGCTGAAAGATGGTTAAAATGGTGACTCGAGGTACACAGTCCATTCAGAAGATAAACAGAACATTGACAGGTATCCAGACAAAACTACAAAAGGAATAGATAGATAACATTATAATCAAATAGGTGACGAGAATCAAGATCAAAGGCTTAGTCTGATGAACAGCTTTTCTCTCTCTGAGATGCTTCTTCTGTCAAATACACATAAGTGTTTCCAAAATAAGTAAGGCCACTAGTTCTGAAGCCAAGAGCTCCATGATTTCACTGTAAATATAGATTGAATTTGAATATAAAAGTTGATTTAAGTGGCTTTGAACATGGCATGCTTGTTTGTGCCAGGCAGGCTAGTCTGACTATTTCAGAAACTGCTGATCTACTGTGTTTTTCATCTAAAACAATCTCTAGGGTTTCAAAGCAGAATAGCCAGACTGGTTTGAGCTGATAGAAAGGAAAAGGTAACCCAAATAACCACAATCGAGGTATGCAGAAGAGCATCTTTGATCGCACACATCTCGAACCTTGACACTCCCGTCAGCTTAGAACAGGAACCTCAGGTAACAATTCGCACAGGCTCACCAAAAAATGACAATAGAAGACTGCAAAATGTTGCCTGGTCTGATGAGTCTCGTTCAGACGGTAGGCTCAGAATTTGCCATCACCAATATGATCCATCCTGCCTTGCCTCAACGGTTCAGGCTAGTGGTGGTGTAATGTGTTAGGGGATATTATCTTGGCACACTTTGGGCCCAATTGAGCATTTTGTCAAAGTCATGACCTCCTTGAGTATTGTTGCTGACCGTGTCTATCCCTTTATTGCCACAGGGCACCCATCTTCTGATGGCTATTTCCAGCAATGTAACAGACCACAACATAAAACACAAATCATCTCAGACTGGTTTCTTGAACATGATTATGAGTTTACTGTACTCAAATGGCCTCCAGACATCCGATCTAAGTAGACCACCTTTGGGATGTTGTGGAACGGGAGCTTTGTATCATGGATGTGCAGCTGAAAAATTTGTAGCAACCGCTTGATGCTAATATTATCATGTTAATATGAACCAAGCTTGGTTCCAGTACCTTGTTGAATATATGCCACAAATGATAAGGCAGTTCTGAAGGCAAAAGGGGTTTAACCAATAGAAAAAGTGGCTGATGAGTGTGCACCCTCAATTTAGTGTAATATTAGTTTAATAAAATGAATACAGGCATTGTAGTGTGCCATAGAGACCCGATGGAGCTCCTTTTACATGGAGGAGGGTGCCTTATTCTGTCTGAGTCGGAACCAGGTTCTGCTAGAAACGCAGCACCAACAACCATGCCAAGCTCAGTCACTTAAAACACCTTTCTTCCCCATTCTGATTTTTGAACTGCAGCAAATCATCTTGATCAAATCTAGATGTATTTAGTTGCTACCATGTGATTGGTTGATTAGAAACTTGTGCTAATGAGCAGTTCGACAGGTGTACCCAGTAAAGTGAGTGTAGTCAAACCTACAGTGAGTGGCTCATAAACAGTGTGTGTTTGCTCACGTGTTGCCCTCTGACAGGGTTATTTAGCTTCATATCCTAAAACAGTATCAACAGCTCAGATAAAACCCTAGCTGGGTCGTTGAAGTCAAGAACACAAACAAGTGAGTATTTCTAGAGGAAGAAACACTAACTGTACTCAAATGAGTCAATATTCTTCAAAACATACAGCATTTACTAACAATGTATATAATACACACTTAGTACTCAAAGTAAGATGCTATTTGGTGTTCTTTGGCCAGACTTTTCACACGTTATCTTCTTTTGGGGTTCTTTTAAAGCCAACCAGGTATCTTGTTAAATATTTAAAGATAACAAGCATGTTATTTTGTTGAGTCATTGTGCATTTTGAGATACATCGACTCCTCACAACGTTTAATAAAAAGACATTTAAGTTTGTTAGCTAAGACTTCAAACGATATCCTTTGATATCGGTTCAACATTTAGAGTTCACATTGTTAGTGTTTCTTCGAATAAATCAACTAAATCCCACAGCCTGATATATGTCATGGAACGCAAAATTATCTTTGAGAAAGATGGATTCAATAAAAGAAAGGAATTACGTTGATGAAAGGATTAAAAGATGTGTGGTTCAATTGTGTTAACAGTAGTAATCACATCTTGACCCTATACATCATTATTATTAGAAGACTGATAAGCTAATTTCGTTAGCATGCTACCATTGATGCATCCACTGTACCGGTAATTCACAATAGATTGTTTTAATCCAACCAGCTAACTTGAGCTAATGCTAACAGATGATGCTCAAACGGTTATTTACACCTCCCTTTGTTCACACAATCAAAGGTTAGCGATGACAACACCACACACAAGCAGATTACATCGTAATATCTCGATCGTAATACCCCTATGTTTGTTTTCTTACCGGTCTGATGGTTTATTTCGAGCACCACCTCTGTTTATCTTCCGCTCAACGTCGCTTGCTGTTTAAATGAAAGCTACACATCGTAAAATACATTGAGTAATAATAGAAAGCGTTTCGTACACGCCTACTGAGATCCGATTGGTTGCTACAAGTAAACCACGCCTACAATCTTTGACATAGCGTTCTAGTTATTGAGAATTGAAATCATTATGAGAGTCGGTTCATTTGAACAACTCAACTCAAAGTCTGTTTAGCAAAGAAAATGGACTTAACCGTTTAACGAGTGATTCATTGCCAAAGAGTCGACTCTGACAAAAAAAACTTGTTTAAATATCAACCAGCTATTCGTTTTATTGTAACAAAAAAACAAACCGAACACAACAGTATTAATGATTATTACTAATTGTAATCACGAAAATTCACAAGTTTAAAGACGGGACACATCAATTTAACAAAAGGTCGCTGAAAAGCTATCGTTCATATGCCGATTATGTTTACTTCTCCAAGCCTCCCTAAGTTGAAATGAGAATTTTCGAATTAAGACAACCTTCAACACCTTGTGCTTTTGTGAAGTTAGCAACGAGTCAGACGGTGACGTCGCAGCTGTTTGACTGAATCGGTTGCTCGCGAAAGAATTAAAACTCACCTCCTGACTCCTTTCGGTGGATCTTTCGATTTCCCGAGGTGAAAAGCGCTTGCTTTGTAGACTTTCGCTGTAAATTTTTAGATAATTGATGCCAGGGTTAGCTTATTTTTCCTTCCCCCACCGAGAAACAGCCTGTTTGTTAGTTTTGCCACTCCAGCCCCCCACTTTAACCCAACACGTGACGTCACGAGGAGACTAGATTAATTTCCCGAGCTGATCATTATGCAAACTGTTACGTAGTAATTACAAAGGGAGCTTTTATTAATCAATATAACCCATCGATCTTTAATGTTACATTTTGACATCTTTGTGCAAAATATTTAACTTTAATGGGTAAAGTAGGGAAGGCACTATTGTTTCTTTTCTTTGTCTTCCGCAGTTCATAGTGTACAAAAAGTTTTGACATTTTGCAGAGCTCTGCAAGAGACAATTGTGACCCGACAAAATTTAAAGTCCCCACCTCAATCTGTCCAGAGCAACCAATAGACAAAACTTGACACCATGAAAGTGTTCCTAAATTTTCTAGCTAAAACAAAACAAAAAAATGTGAACTGCCACCATATCAATTGTTAAGTTTTAACAAAATCTGATTTAGATCATTTCCTGGGAGTCCTAACAAAAATAAATTATTTAAAATAATTTGTTTCATTAAATGGTTAATGAAACACATTTCCATCCAAAATCCAAACACGACATTAACTCCACAATGTTTAGCGTATTTACATCAAACTCTGTCTATGTTGAAACTTGTAACAAGCCAAGTATACCTCACATGATTGGCTGAGTGAAACAAAAGTGTTGCGATGCCCCCCTAAGGACAGCTGCAGAATTATTGTTTAATGCCACTCACCAATAAACTTTTTTCTCAACCTCATAAATTATGTTACTTACACAAAATGCAAGTTTTAATGGTTTCCAATAGTTATCTATACAGTGAACAAAGTTTAGGAGTTTATTTTATTTTATTTAAATCCTTGCATTGCTCATGTATCCCTAAAAAACAAGGAGGGACCATGTGTCAGTCAGCCATTTTAACACTTTAGATCTTATTTTGTGATTACTATTTCTATGAAGAGTTCACGAACTGTGTTCATTGATTATATAGCAGGCTGCACGTGAGAGGAGTGTGTATGTGTGAGTGGGAGACTCAAGGTGGAGCTTTTGAAACCATGACCCCACCCTGTGGCGGAAATGCACCTTTACCTTGGTCGCCAACCGCCATAAAACAGAAAGAAGATGACCCCAACCTGCTTATCAGAAAGTTATGTATGCATCCTTAAAAGTATGTCAAGTTATCCTGCCTCTGAATGTTAAGCTGTGCTCAAATCATGGAGTCTGGAGATATTTTTAAAAATGGCTATTAAATGGAGTCCTGTATCTCCCAAGATATAAATAATAAAATGGGTCAAGCAGAATCAAACAATTTACAATTTTACATTATTACCAAAAATTGCTGTTATTTGTGAACGCATTTGACATAACATTCAGAAAGTTGGTGTGCATGTTTGACACCATGCCAGGGGTGGACTTTAAACCAGCAATCTAGTGATGAAAAGATGCTTAACTTTTGCTAGCTTTAGTTCATGATCAAAATTCAGGTCATTCCCGCAGGATCATGCCAAGAACCAAATGTGCAAAGAACAACTGAATGTTCTGTGGGTTGTTTTCAGTTAATTTTGTCGAAAACCTACAAATTCTCACCAATTTTGAGTAGTAGCACCATCACACCCGGGCTGGCAAAATCTTATTGATTTTGTGTCAATTGTCAAGTTCCTGTTTTTATTTATCAGGATGAGGAGTTGATGTCATCTCATTAAAAAAAAAAAAAAATACAAAAAAGTTTGAAAATGTTATTTGTGATTTGCAAACACCACTTCCACAGATTAAAATGATTCAATAAGACCAGCTTATTGAATGTTTACAGTCTATTAAAGGTCCACTAGCACAAAAACTGGAACATTTCATTATAATTTATAATAATGTATCTACTGTGTATTGTTAGAAGTTTTGCAATAACCTTTCGACATTTAAAGAAAATCTTGAAAAAAAATATTTGAGGAAAATTTTAATTTTAGTAATGTCGTCATCTTTTGAAGAAAGTGCTCGATTTTGTAAGTACTGTACCTTTTTTATGTTCAGACTGAGGAGGATGTTTTGTGTCTTTAGGCTGTTGTTAATCGTCATCAGAGCTGAGCCTGATGACTTCTGCAGGAAACTTAATCAATCTATGAATGATTTTTAAAAATCTGTAAAAAAAATTTATCTAATATTAAGTATGAGAGCACAGTTTAATTAAAAGAGAAATAAATGAAATTAAACATTTAAATCTTGCTCTCATTATTTCAATTAACTCTAATGTAAGCGCATGAGAAGCGACTCCTCCCGCTGAGGACGACGAATCAATCCTGCTGTAATCGATCGCAACCATCGCACATGTGCAGAAGATGCCACTGATGTTTACATATCTTCCGAGTTAATAACTAATTAAACCGAAGCAATGATTACAAGAATCCCTTGTTTGTCGTGTTTGTTTGCAGTCTAAGTGGATGTCAGCAACTCGAATCAGCAATGGCTGCTCTGAGAGCTGCAAAACAAGCTTTGAGAAGAGAAATCAAGAGTCGAGTAGCTGCACTGAGCGATCAAGAGAAAATCAGACAGTCCCTAATAGTTTCAAACAAGGTAAATAAATAAATAAATAGCTCTTGGTTACATTTGTACTGCTTAGATCAAAATTGAGACAAACGACGGCACTGTTCCTGTGTCAAATAGTATTGTAATATGTAAGATTATGTAATGCACTAATAAACTTTATGATTAGAGTTGTTATTTTAAATTATCCACTAATATATTGAATGATTTCTTTTGTGAACACGTCATACTATTATCCAATAAAGAGTTAAAAAGGTGAAAAAGACAGAGAAAATGTGATGAGATAATAGCAGTTTTAACTACCAGTTGAGTCGTAATAATTTAATAGGGTTTTCTGACTAACTTTCAAAATCATCACAGGGTCAAATACTTCTTTCCGTCAATGTATGAAGAAAGCCACTGGATTTAATGTGCTTTGTTTCTAGAAAAGTTTATGTATGATCAAGTTTAGATGTAGTTAACTCACAAATGGAAGAAGTATGTATGATGTAACATTATCAGAGGTCTCTGTCCAAAAAAGGGACCTGTGTTTTGTCTAAAAGCACCTGGTGGCAGGCTCTCTCTGCCTCTCAAGGTCTGCATACACTTACCAGAAGTTTGTCCACTAAAACCCTGACCAAACCAAGAGCGCCAAAGCGATCTTTAACACTCGCTCAAAAGGTTGAAACAAAGTTGGACTTTTTGTGAGATGAAATGGTTGGAGCACTATTAAAAGTTTCATCTTGACATTTTAGTTTGCTGTCCCCACCTCAGCGATAATTGCAAGGAACTAAAATAGGATTCATCAAATGGTATGAATTAAAAAAAAAAGCCTTGGAAATACCCAAGATCAGCCGAGGGTAAATATATAGCTGATCTATGGAAATGGATAAGATTTGCCTTAAGATTTAATCAGCTTGATATTACTGCACTTGCAGTACATTTACTAAAGTGAGTGTTCTAATCAGATTAACCCAACTCCTCCCCAGTTGTTCAGGCACCCCAGATACCTCTCCAGCGAGCGAGTTGCAGTGTTCCTGAACATGCAGGATGAGGTGCACACCGAAGAGATTGTTCAGGACCTGTTCAGGAGAGGCAAGGTCTGCTTTATCCCGAGATACTTCAGCGGGAGCTCTCGGATGGACATGCTGCGCCTCAGAGAGCTGCAGGAGGTCGAGGCGCTGCCCCTAACAAAATGGAAGATTCGACAGCCCGGAGAGGGAGAGACGGACCGCGAGGAAGCCCTTGAGTCTGGTGGGTCATGCCAGTTATTACAATTTTTATTGTCAAAAACCTAGTTTGCTGTTTCCGATTCACTGTTTGGTATGGAGAAGATGCAAATCATAAGTTTCTTTTCAAATCACAAAACGTTTTACACTCACTTTGTTTACAATTAGACTTGGATGGATCGAGATGGACTTTTTTTTCAAACGGGTTGCCAGATCACAATCAGCACTAGATTCTTCGTAAGAAATACAAGAATATGAAATCAAGCAGACTGAAAGATTTGTAAACGAATGGCTGCTCTCAGAAGCCCTGCAATTTCCAGTGTGGCCCTGTGATGAGATGCCACCCGAAGAAAACAAACAAACATGAGAGTCAGAGCTTTCTGAGGAGCATAGTCATCAGAGGCGAACTTTCTGAAGTCGATCCACAAAGTTTCCACACTTCAAGTGGTTTTCTGAACAATAATGTAGAAATTGTTCCAAGTAGTTGTCAGGACAGCGACACTTGTCTCCTTTGTGCTTTTGGTGGAGGGGGATTATGGTGTGGGGATGTTTGCAGGAAGTGAGCTGGATTTCTTTTTTCCTCTCAATGCTTTAGCACTAAAGAGATTCTTGACTATCACAAGAGTTGACACATTATTTATTATTTTTTTCCTTGTCCTTGACACAAAATGAAAGAAAATGTCTTTCTACAGACCCCAAATCGATGCCATCTAGGGGTGAGAGAAGGGATAACCATTGGAACTACAAGACCTGTGATTTTGCTTATTTCTTTTCAAAGTTCTAACACAACGTTTAGGAGAGGTTTGCCTGTTTTGTCCAATACAATTTTCACATTGTTTTGACCTTGTTTTAGTTTTTTTTGTTAGTGATAATTTTGTCTCAACAATTTAGATTTTTGTTAGGAAACATAAAAACGGTTTGTTCTCAATTTCTGAGATTTTTTGCAGTAATAAAATGACAAAATTTAATAATCTGAATTGTATTTTTTTGTACAATTTCAGGTTTGTTGTGGAATTATTGTGTTGATGTAATGAAAAAATTAATTAGTGCAAATTGTAAAGTAGTAAACACTGCTCAAAAACAGGACTTCTAAGGGTTAACTTAACTTGGTAGCTATTCCAAAGACTGACTCCTATCAATATTAAACTCCTCAACTAAACTCCTCTGCAACTCAGACTCCAAATTAACTAAGCTCTTACACTTTAATAAAAAATTACTTTAAGATGATTATTCATTGTTTCATAAACATACATGAGTCCAAACAAAGAGAACTTTACGCCCATTATCTCAAAAAGACATCATCACAATTGCAATTGCATTAAATTTATAAATGGCACTTTTATTAATAAATAAAGGGAGAATTTTATAACAAATAGCAAAAATACACAGAATATGCCCCATTTTTAATAAGCAAATGTACTTTCCAAAAACAAATACTTTATTAAAATATCAGTCAATAATAAAATGCTTTCTAAATGCCCTGTGTATAACTGTAAAATAAAGTGAGTGTCATGTAATAGTCTTGGCATCCACCAGATGTTGCCCTCATCCCAGTGTTACCCCTGCAGTGCTGTTTGGTCTGAACTCTGAAGATAAGAATCATCAGTTTTTGTCTTCTTTAAAGACTCTAGCTGTTATTTTGCATGTTAGGATTATTATATGTGTAATGCATACAGATGCATAAGACAAAAACACAAAGTTCAAGAATTTTTTGAGAAAAATGTCTTCAGTTTGCATGCATGGGTTTCTACAGGTACTCCTGGTTTCACAGTCCAAAAACATGTTTCAGCTGAACTGAAGACTAGAGGGTTTTATAATGTGCTCCAGAATCTGTTTCTGAACACACTTGGCTCACAAACGGGCTGTTTTTCGCTAGTGTGATGGCAACTTTTGGGTTCCTGGGACCTGTTCCCGAGAACACTTAAGAGAGGTGCTTTGGGAAATGATATTTGCAGTCCTAGATATGAGCAGGAAAAGGTGAGATGGGTTCAAATTCTGTCCATTCTGTCCAGAGTAGTGAACTGTTCTAAAAAATCATTTTAATCAGGCCAAATTAATTAATTTTTAATTAATTAATTAAAATTAATTTAAGGCCAGTACACCCTGACTAGAATAGTCGTGAAGTTTTGTGTGATAACGCACCCTGATAGAAAACCATGGGCGCCAACAGGTCATCACACTTCGGACCGAACATGTGGTGCCAATGAAAAAAAAATTTGGATTGCTATGGTTTTCGCAAAGGGAACGACCAATGAAAACTCTCTTTTTATTATGTGGGTAGGACATAAAATAGAAACAAGAAACAGGAAAGAAATAGCCTGCCACAAATCCTCCATTTCTACACATTTTTTACTAAAAGCTCCCTGTGATCAGCCACCAACAGAATAAACCACTTGACCACCATTTTTCTCTGTGATCGTCTTCTTTCCTGTTACCCCATGTGACATCTGTTGTACTTTAAACGCCATCTTCAGCACCCTGCTGAGAAGCCATCCGAAGAGTCGCGCAAATCTCAAGTTAGACCGGTGTGTAGAGGCCTTTAGACTAAAACCAGTTATCTTTCAGCATCTGGAGGTGAGATGCAGGGCGATTCAATCAACAGCAAGCTCCAATCTCAAGCTGTAGGCAACTGCTAATGAACCTTTGTACTTTATGGAGCGTAATGAAAATAATAAAATGGACATTGACTTTAATGTGACGTAAAGGATGGAAATGCCATATCCTTAAGGGAGAGGCAAACGAGGAACAAGAGTGTGCTCATGTATAGCACCGGTTATGTTCTTGTATTGCTCTGTGAAAGACTTTCATGATGCATTTTCCGATAGCATTTCATCCAGCGGTAACTCAGCATGTCATATTTAAGGTCAACTAGAGATTTTCTCCAGAGTTGGCACAAAAAATGTTGGTTCCCTAGGGGATGTGCAAAGATGGTTTCAATGCTTAATTAATTTGATTTCAAATGGTTTCAAATGCCCTTTTTAATAGTGCTTTTACGGAGTGTTCATGTTTTTGGAAAAAAAAAAATAGACTATACTATTAATGAAAAAGTTTAGAGTTTTTTTTACAATTAAGTGATGATGTCCTGACCTTGGGGATCAGTGTTTGGTACTGTTAACCCACACCAAGTTTGGTGATAATAAGTCACATGGTTGCTGGGGTACAGCTTTGGACTCTGGATATGGTACGACTTAGCTCTTCTCTAAAAACAATTATTTTGTTACAAATGTCTAGCCTAAATACACTGGTAAGGGAGACACTGCATGGAACCTCAGATAATCTTTGTTATAGCATAGACCTAGTTTGGTGTCAATAAGTGAAATAATTGAACAGCGTTGCGTTAAAACCTATTAAAAAACTATTCGTATAAATGTTAGCGGGCCCAGGAACCTTTCTCATCTTTTTCAACGCCTTTTGATTTGTGTGTCACAGGAGGCTTGGATTTGATCCTTATGCCTGGTTTGGGTTTCGATAAGCGGGGGAACCGACTGGGTCGAGGAAAGGGGTTCTACGACACGTATCTGGAGCGCTGCAGGGCACACCCTAAAGGAGAACCCTACACCATCGCCCTGGCTTACAAAGAGCAGATCTGCACTGATGTCCCTGTTGCTGATCACGATATCATCATCAATGAAGTGCTTTATGAAGACTAGCATAGAGGAATCCCAAGTATGTTATAACAGGATTGTAAAGACATTTACTTGTACTTCTTCTTTGAGAGATGAAGCTCTGATGGCGTCCTGTATCCCCTCATTAAGCTCTAGACGAGGCAGATTTACCCTGAAGCTGTGTATTGGAAAATGTCCTGTGACATAAGAACATAATAATGAATCTTTCTCAATTGCCTTGCTCCTCTCTCCCTCTTGTATCTGGATGTTTCAACACAAATCCTTCTTAATCAGGGTTCCAATCATCATTTTTACACAAACATAACCAAATGCCACATTTTTACTCTATTGCACAACGTAAAAGCAGATAAAAATTGTGTAATGCCACACTCGACTCTTAGAAGGCCACCACACTTCTGGTGACAAAATACTATCAAGCAAAGTGAGTAAACTTGACTGTCTTGCCCGAAGCCCACACTTAACTCCAATAGAAAACCTGTGGCACACACTGAGGTCCAGAGTTTGTGCCAGAAGACCAACACCTCTACAGAATTTTGAGGGATTATAGTTCAGCTGTTATTCTTCAGGAAACATGTTTGACATGTTTGATGAGAACACAACTAATGGCTGCAATGGCTATTAATTATTAACAGCAGAGGGCTTATTATTTTACCAGTATATTCTTTTTCATTATTGGTTGTACATTGGTTTTATTACAAACACCACCATCTTTCTGAATATATGATTCTTTTTTAAATTATTGTTAGATATCACTTGGGAAATATAAAAACAATGTGCAAAGTTGCAGTCCTTCACTGTATGTGGCATATTAAAAACAATGTAGTTATGAATCAGAGTCTGTGTTGAAAATGGAGGCCTAATGTTCATGGGCAACTTGTCCCACATTTGGAGCTCCCAAAGGAAAAGCTCTGCTGCTCTGGAAAAGAACCACTGACTGACCTCTTCTAAAATCTTTGTGAATACTTCAACCAGCTTACATCCATTCGATTTTGGCTCACGGCTTTTCCTCGTGTGGATATTAAACTGCCTGTATTTATCATGCTCTTCCCTGGCAAAAAGTCATTGAAAGGACGAGATCTGAGCTCTTGGGTCTAAAATAAACTCTCACACACCATTACAGAGCTGAGCTGAGGCGAGAGCTACTAATGAAGAGTACATTTTGGCAGACGAGGTGCTTTACGCCCAATCAATACAGCGAACTGAGACGCAGCTGTGAAGAACAAAGACCAACATGAACAAACTTCTTCAAAACAATTCACCGCTGAACAAGAAAGAGTCATTTATTCTTTTCAGTTCATCAGTTCAAATTGAGTGGTGCACTTTAATAAATGACTCTCATTGTGTTGTCTGTGAGTGCTGCTTCATGTACAACGTTTTTTTATATATATGTTGCTACCAGTGGGTTTGTTTTTCAAAAACAAACAAGCCGTATTTAACATTGTCCGTTTCGTATTGTATCAAAGATTTTTAAAGTTCCCCAAGAGTGTAAACCTAAACATCTGTTCTACCTTCAGAAACTATTGCATTTTGGATTTAAATGTATCCAATAAATTGACAGTACACTTGGTATTCAGACAGAGCATCAGGAGTTCATGCAGCATGCTTTTATTATTGGGGTTATGGGCCAATTTAAAAGAAGTGATGAAGGTAGCTGAGTGATGTGCTACTTCAGGAAGTCACTCAAAATGTCTTTTTATAGTCACTCAAAATGATCATTTATTCATATCAACAATTGTGTTTTTTTTTGTAAAAGTCTCTATATCCATATGCACATTCATTTCCTGACCCCTTTATTTCTCTAAAACCCACTTGGGGATTCCATTTGCATATAATTTTAACCCTTAGAAGCCTTTTTGAGAGTTTTTTTACTACTTTACATTTTGCTCTAACAAATTACCTTTAACTATTTTTGTGGCAATGCTTGATATTGTGTTTTTTTAGTATAATTCCAGTTTTTATTTGTTTTCATTACAGTACAAGATAATTTCACAAGAAACCAGAAATTTTTTTACTGCAAAAAACTAAATAATGTATAACTACATAATTATATAGACAGAACTTTGTGCCACAACTTTGAAGAACACAAGCCTATCTCATAGTCATAGGTCTTGTACTTACAAGGGTTATCCCTTTTTTTTACCACTACATAGAATTGATTTGGGGTCTGTAAAACGAAACTTAAGATGGTTGTATATATATATATATACACACACCACTAAAACCTATATTAACTTTGACTTATATTTATGTAACAGATAGATAAAGATGCCTCTGTGCAGGAAATAAACAGCGTTTGGTGGTCCCATCTCAGAACGGCAATAAATCTCTCACCAGGACTTTTTCTTTCACAGTTCCTGGCTGGTGGAATTCTCTTGCCGTCCCAATCTGGAAAGCAGAGTCTCTCACAACCTTTAAAAAGCAATTAAAAACTTGACTCTTTAAAGAACACTTAAATAAAGCTGTTGATTCTAGCATGAATGTGCCGTTTTTATTATGCATAACCTTACATAACCTTAAAGGGTTATTCAGAGATCTGCTTGGTCTGTACGAGAAGATCTTGATGGTTTTCAATATTGACATTATTTGATAAATAACTGAAGCATGAGTAAATGCTTCTCTACTTATTTCCACTTGGCTGTTACCCTGTCTTCCAGCTCCAACTCACCCGATGTTGACCACGGTGTGTGGAGGAAATGCCGGAAGTAAAAAATGGAACAGACCTAATTACTCACCAGACTGTACTTGCAGAGTACATAATGCGAAGAGCGCCTGCTACCACAGGAAAATCAAAAACTCTACATATATTCGGAAGCTCTTCAGAACCTTCAACTCTTTTTTTCCACCCTCCCAAACCCCCCGCTGCCGCCTCTCTTACAGCTCATGAATTCGCTGAGCACTTCACCTAGAAGACTCTTAACATCAGTAGTCTGCAGCAGTAACCCAGACCCACGTAGAACAAACAACAGCTCTACTCTCCTCATTCACTCCACTCTCGGAACCTCAAGTCTCAAAACGTCTCCTGTCCTTTAGATCCGGTACCTTCTCCAGGCCATCTCACCTACATCAACTCATCTCTCAGCTCCGGCACCTTCCCAGACTCCTTCAAGGAAGCTAGATTTACCCCTCTAATCAAAAAGCCAGCTCTCGACACTTCACAGGTAAAAACTATAGACCAATCTCACTTATACCTTTCACTGCAAAAATTCTAGAACGTGTTGTTTTTAATCAACTGTCTTCTTTTCTCACAGATATTGTACCAAGCAGGATTTAAGAATGGCCATTTCAACAGAAACTGCTCTTCTATCAGTTTTACGTCCTCTCATGATTCCTCCGTTCAGAAAATGAACAGTGTCTGGTGGTCCCATCTAAGAGCGGCAAAAATTCTTTCACCAGGACTTTCTCCTACACAGTTCCTGGCAGGTGGAATTCTCTTGCCATCCCAATCTGGAAACCTGAGTCTCTTTCAACCTTTAATAAGCAACTGAAAAAAATCTACTCTTTCGAGAGCACTTACTAACTTAATAAAAATAAATAAAATTAAAAAACTCTCCAAAGCACTGATTTTATTTTCATCAGCTCAAACGTCTTCCTTGCGCAGGTCTTATGATTAATCCGACCTGTAAAAACTGCTTATGTTTACTCCCAAACTGTAAGTCGCTTTGGATAAAAGCATCTGCTAAAGACATATAAATATAAATGTAAAAGGAGGGTTGACGCAGGAGTTGGATGCAGGCATTGAGGACTCCAATGAGCCCCAGTTTACAAGCCAGTATGGGGTTGTACTAAGCGTCTGCTAGTCTGTTATTCCCTCGACATAACACGTTTTACTTGCAGAAATGAAAAACACATTTAGAGGCTGAATACGTGAAGCCAAATTAGAAAGCCACTTGTGTATTTGGGAAACAGTGTGTGTTTGCAGTAAGTGATTAATGGCTGGGAGGAGATTCGGAGGGAACAGCGTCTCACAGCATGTACGCTCATTATGAGAAATTAATTAGGTGAAGCCAAGAAGAGAGTCACTGGATTAGAGTCAAATTTTGACGTCTGAAAGAAAGATGAATCATGCATCGTTGTTTCATGCCTGCACCCTTCGGAATCTGCAACAATTATAATGGACAGTACACCTCAACATAGGTTTATTTCGCTTCTAGACCATTTCAGTCAATTTAAAATATTAATTATTTTGTTATTTGTTTTAAAATGCATCAAATGTTAGGAAAACTGTGCAACCAAATGACTGCCCATAAAATTTTATAAATCATTTTAAATGTGTGTATATATATATACACACACACACACACACACACGCACACGCACACACACACACACACACACGCGCACACACACACACACACCGGCCATTTTATTAGGTACACCTTCATGGTATCCAGGTTGAACCACCTTAGCTTTCAGAACTGCCTTCATCCTTCAAGTATAAATTCAACAAAATACTGGAAGAGTTTGCTCGATATTGCATATCTACAGTTGCAGGAAGCAAATCTTCTGTTCCACCACATTCCAAAGGTGCTCTATCGGTCATTGTCAGGTGACGTTGCCCGACCGAAACCCACGCATTGTGGTTACCGCGACCAATTGAATTATATAACAACATTGTTGTAAGTTGTGTTCGGTCTGTTCTTATTGTCCACCTAATTAAAAGTATAATAACATTGAAAATGTTAAAATTATAACTATTTTAAAAAAAGTTACTTTTAAACTGACTTGTATGTCTGATTTAGTGTAGTAATATTACACGCTTAAGACAAGTGTAACCGAGTAATGCAAAAACACTTTCTTTACAGTAGGAAAAAAATCTGTTTGTTAAAATGAAAACAAATTCTGTACCCAGGTGTTGTCTGTGGGCTTTGTTCTGATGTTCATGCAGTTACCCCGTAAACAAGATATTTCACAATGTCCAGGTATGTTTTGGAGGCAGGAGCATGAGATCTTGCCTCTTAACTTTTTCTGTCATCAGGATCTTGACAGCTAAGTAACGACAATTTGTCAGTATAAGTTTTAGCTTTTCACAGAACTTAATACACTTTCTTGTGCTTATCCAGATTCTCTTCATTTTTATTAAAATATTAAAAATCTAAATCTTCAAGGAATGTACTGTACAAAGCGCGTGAGTGGCGTCAACGTCAACAAAAACATGTGACTGATAAAGCATGAGATCTGCAACAAAAAGTATTCATTCATTCATTCATCCACATAATGAAATTCAATAAGAGCAGTAGATCGAACAGCTAGATCTCAGTTTTGATAGAAAGGGAGCTCAAAGAGTTTCTCCATAGTGCTGTGATTAGATTCCATCATATCAGAACAATGCTTGCTTTCACATCCGAAACTAACCATTAAAATTCTTCTCCAGAAAAAAGTTCTCCAGTTCTGCTGGAAAAAGAGTGGCACCCATTCATTTACTTGAAGGAGGTTGTTTTTCATGAAGATGAACTTTTCTAAACATTGCACAGCCATCTGTCAGTGTTGTAAATAAGTATTTCATTACAGGTCAAGGTCAGTGGGTGATAAGGCACATGGACTATAGTTGCCGTCTGTATGCACCATCACTATAGGCCTCTATATCACCTATGCCCCAGCAGCTGGATCTGTGCAATGCACAAATTAGAAGCACCAACCACAGGCCTCGAGGGTGAGGAAATCTGAAGGATGAGTCTGGTTTTCATGGTTGCAATGAACCAGTGGTGTGAAGCTTGGCTAAAGGGGATTAAGGTATGGGGTTGTTGTTCCAGTGGACGGAAACTTTTGATCAGTAGAGCAGGGTGACCTCAAACCAAGGGCATGAGTTAGCAAAAAAGAACTGATCTATTGTCTTCATTCCTGAAGTGTGAACTGCCAAAAACAACACAGTATGTTCCTCTATGTACATTTTCTGTCAGATATTGCCTGAGGTCAAATGGTATATTAGGATATTAATAGCAGTATGCATTACCCCTCAATCTCAGTGTGGATCCACTGCGAGGAGAATGTTTACTTCTGTTTCACGATTCCTTGTGAATAATTTTATGCAAAAATAGGGAGCTCTGGGAATAGAAGCATGTCCTGTCAGAATTGTAGGCTCGGTGGGGATACACAAGTCATTTTCTCATACAACATCGGGGCTAAAGCAAAAATGTGACAGGTTTATTCTGAGACCCTAGAGCAGTTGATGCTTATAAAAAAGATCTCAGGAAAGCAGCAGTAAATATTTTCTGCCTCCTCCTGTGATCCACTGCAACTGCTCTCACTGTCAAAGTGAAGTGCATTGCATAAACATACACACTGTCAATAAAAGCTTATTTTGAAAAAGAATCAAAAGCAAAGTCCTAATGAAAGGAAATTGACGTGTTGTGTTGTGAAGTTTCCATGCATCCATGAACTCTTGGATATTCAGCTTCTTCTTTAAATATGCAGCTGCTAGAGTTCTCCCCAGAACAAGAAAGTGTGATCATATCACACCAATCCTATTCTCGCTGCACTGGCTTACTAGAAAAGGCCACGTTGACATGAGATCAGGAAATATCAATTATCAAGTTTGATCAAGAATTCGTAATGACTTTACCACTCTATTCAGGTCTTGGTCTTGGACTTTATTATGAAGTTATTAATTTTGCTGATGTGATATTTTCTCGCAGCCCTCTTGAGTTACATTTGGTTTATGTTGTGGTAGTTGGGTGGGTGGTTTGTTCTAGTTGCAGTACAAAGGGTTACCGTATATGTTTATCCAATTTGAGTTGAATACATTTATTAAATAACTGTTACCTCAGGATACAGTGAACTTTTGGAAGCTGTGAGATGAATCTGATCCAAATATAGCAGTTTCCACCCACAAGGTGTCAGACTGTTGAATGACCACCTGACACCCACAGCTGGACCTTCCACATCTCATTATTTTCTCCCCAGACTGATTCTCACAAGGCTCTTAGATTGCATTTACTGTGGTGATCTGAACAAACCTTTATCATGTTTTAAGGGAGTACAAAGAAGATGCAGAAGGTGGTGAAATAGGTTTTTGAGTAGAAGAAGTAGCTGAAGTTGGATTGAAAGGAACTTTGAAATGCACAAATATCAGGTATTAAATGTTCAACCAAAAATACCAAATACCCCACCGACATCCACCCCCCAACCATCCATCTTGCCTTGTGTCACTGGTTCAGACTGGTGATGGTTGTTTAATAATGGTCGTATATTTTTGGCACACTTTGGGGCCAATAATATTAATTGAGCATTATGTCACAGCCACAGCCCCCCTGAGTATTGTACCTGACCATGTCTATCCCTTTATGACCACAGGGTACCCACATTCTGATGGCTACTTCCAAACTGATAACGCTTCATGTCATAAAGCGTGAATCATCTCAGACTGATTTCTTGAAAATGATGATTAGTTCTCTGTTCTCAAATGACCTCCACAGTCACCCCGTGTCAATCCAGTAAAGCACCTTTGGGTTTTAAGGGAACAGGAGATTCACATCATTGATTTGCAGCTGAAAAACCTGCAGCGACTGTGTGATGCTATCATGTCAATATGGAGCAAACTCCCTGAGGATTTGTTCCAGTACCTTGTTGAATCTATGCCACAAAGGCAGTTGTGAAGGCAAAAGGGGGTCCGACCTGGTACTAGCAAGGTGTACCTAATAACGTGGCCGATGAGTGTACTTTATTTGTTTTAAAGCACTTGTTGTGTTTTGAGCAGATCAAACTGATTCATACCAAAACAAATTGTTCAGGTTTTCCAATGCCGTCTCCAGAGAAGAATAATCTGGAAGCATCACTAACACCCCTGGCATGAAGCATCAGCCTCAATCAGATGCCACATTCAATCAGCCAGAAATTAACATTTGACGAGCAACCGGGGCTGGTCTTGCCAATCCAATCTCATTTTCCAGCCTTTTAACCAGGGGTTGACTTATAGATGTATAGATAGCAGTTCTTTTCCTTCAACATACTCGTCTCATATTTCTTGATATGGTGGAAGAGGAAGGATTTAGAGGATTGAGAAATGTGATGAACCAGCTGCTAGTTCCCTGGCTGATTTTTTTTTTTCATCTTTATTACATTACCAGCAAATAATGATATGTCTCCATTGGGTTCTCTTGGCATGAACTGTTTGTACATTTATGAATAGCTCTTCTGAATCTACCTCTTTTGTAAGTACTGTGATAAGATTCTTTGGTTTTTAGCAGTGCCGCAAAAAACACAAACTACAGTGCGTCAATAAGTATTTGCGTCAAGTTCTCATATATATGCTTTTCACATTGAATGCTAACAGTTGGTTCAGAGGCCTTGTTAATTAAAAAGGTCAAACGATTCCTGTAGTTCTTTACCAGTTTTCCACCCACTGCATGAGGGATTTTGAACCTTCTTTCGATCTGTCAGGTTTCGGGGCTATTGCTCGAGTTTCAGCTACCTCCAAAGAACCAGATGGTCCATGGCAAAAACTTCTGATAGACGTGGACATGGACTCACTTAAGCAGTGGAATCCTTCATGTGATGCATGTTTATAAACCATGACATCTTAGTGTATTACTTATAGTTGCCTTTGAAATGCCATTACCCAGCTCCTCAGTGTAGTTCTGGGTTGATTTTTCACCATTCTTAGCATCATTGATACCACACGAGGAGAGAACTTCTGGCATCATTAGCTTCTTCCATTTCCTGGTGGTTGCTGTTACAGTTGTTCTTTTTTCACGAAGCTGCTTGGAAATTGCTCAGTAGCCCTTTCCAGCTTTGTGAAGGTTTACAATTTTGTCTCTTGTGTTTTCGACAGCCCTTCGGTTTTGCACATGTGGATATTTATGCTTTTGACTGATACAGGTGTCTTTATGACGGCTAACGACCTCAAACAGGTGCTACTAAATTAGGATCATGAGTAGAGACCATTTAAAACAAAAGTTTTTGAGGGACAGAAATCTGGCTGATGAGCAAGTGATCAAATACTTTTTTGACCCAGAAAGTAAATACTTTCAAATAAAAATTCTAGACCATGATGTTTGAGTAGAGAAACCTAAAAACCACAGGGTGATCAAATGCTTGACCTCACTGTATGTTAAAAAAAGCATACATTTTGGAGCTTGTTCACTAAATTGGGTCTATTTTTCCACATCTATGGTGCACAGGGAAATTAAATACCAATAAAGAAATGTACATAATGTGACTTTACATATAGTAACTTTAAAGGTACTTTTGAGCAAAACTCCTACACCTTCAGTTATGTTTTCAGACTCATGGCTCTGTTGTAGATGCAGCATGATACAGATTATCTGTATGTTCCAGCTGGTGGATCCTGTGAACTCTGCAGATGGCAAAGCTACCAGCCAGAATGATTGCATTGCAAAAAAAAAAAAAAAAAAAAAAAAAACCATAGGAAACATTGGCTGCTGTTTTCTCGGAGCCTCTCTCCTGTAAGCACCAGAGCAGCTATGGTACATTTATTCTAAAATAGCATTGATCATATCTGCATTCACAAATAGTGCACATTTATTTAATGGTTCAATATAAACAAATCAAATGTCTATTTGTGTTTAGATATCTGTGTATAAAAATAATCAGATTCTGTTGTGTATTCAGGTGTCTGGTGTCATAAACTACAAGAATACCTCCAGATGTGAGTGAAATCCCCAAATGTTAGTTTGGATTACAAGAAGAATTTCTATTGTACAGTTGGTTGAAGCTGCCTGGTTACAATTACATTAATAAATATGGTTTACAAATACAATTTGAAGATAAAACAGGCAAAACCTGTGACCATTTAAATGTTAAGCATTCCTTACAGAGACACTTTAAAACACAGTACAAATTTTTTACTGTACTCAAAGATTTGTTTGAACCAGATAAAAATATATTAGTTTATCTAGCTTTTAAGTAAACAGTGATAAAGTTTTTAAAGTCAAGCTCTACTGGGGGTCTCAGCTGCTTCCTCACACCAGCTGAATGTTGATCCGCTGTGAAAGTCTATGTGCTGCAGGTCTCTGGCAAAGAGGAGTATGAGCAATGAGTGAAGCCCATGTTTTTTAGAACCTTAATGTTTTATTTGTTATTAATAAAGGTTCAATTTGTAATTATTATTATTATTTTTATTTTTTTGCAGAATAATTGATTTTTATTATTAATATGTTGTTCATGCAAACGTTAATCTCCATTAACCAATAGTGTATGAGGCTTAACTGAGATGCTTGTGTTATGTATTTATTCATTTTTCTACCCGCTTTTCCCCTTTTTGGGGGGTCACGGGGGTCTGCCGGTGTCTATCTCCAGTGCACATTGGGCGAGATGCAGGGGTACACCCTGGACAGGTCGTCAGTCCATCACAGGGCAACATTCAATCACACATTCACACCTAATGGGGAATTTAGATTATTCAATAAACCTAACCGCATATTTTGGGGATTGTGGGGGAAACTGGAGTACCCAGAGGAAACCCACACAAGAACATGCAAATTCCTTACAGGAAGGTCACCGGAGAGCCTCGAACCGGCAAACTTCTAACTGGAAGACCACAGTGCTACACACAGCACCACCGTGCTGCCCGTGATATATTTATTTATATTTTATAATATTTTTAAAATGATTTACCCAAAATAAGTGTTTTGTTTTTTTTCTGACTGAGCAAGTAAATCGCAATCAATTCTGTGGCAAATATTTGCACAGCATAATTTGTTATCGCAACAGGTCTAGAAAATCATTCTCGTGCTAAATGTTCTACTCGGAAGCATAATTATAGTATTGATATCGCTCCTCGAAAGTCAGGTTTTCAAGATTCTTTTCTGATATAGATCCATTTTGTGATGCAGACAGGCCTCATGCATATGTTCTGGTCATAGCTACATATTGGGAATGTATCTTTGATGGCAAGGCCAATGAAAAATAATTGGCCTAACAATAGAGCCTTCCCCTTTAGTTGCCTTATTTGGAGCTGTTGAAAGTAGGAAAATGAACAACTAGGATTATAAAATTATATCCTTTTCCACACTTCCGCTTCTTGTGTGAAAATGGCAAAACCCTCAACAGCAATTCACTTTTATTTATTTATGTTTATGTCAATTGTACACCCTTTTTTTCTCTTATACTGCATTATAACATTAAGGTATGTAATTTCTGTTGAAATAAAATGCAATATATAATGCAGCTAAATTTGAGTTGAATACAGTGAACTATTTTGCATTAGATATTACCTTAAAAACACAGTTAACTTCTCAGTTGCATTTCCGTCTGAAAATACCATTTAAAAAGCTTATCCAATTAATCAATCATTACTATGGCAGATTAAGCGATTGCTAAGATGATTTATAACTGTGTTTACATCACTGAATACCGGGATTGGGCTGTGAGAGATCAATGATCAAACACGTTTTCCTGATTAGTGTTCATTCAATCAATTTAATTCACTAGTTGATTTAACTAGAATCTGGAAGTATCTTACTGGTTAACAGCCCACAACCTTTACTGAGTTCTTTTCACATTCCCAAATTATATATATATAATATTATTCAAAATCATACAAAATTAAAAATTTTAAGTCTTCTCGATCTTCTGTCATTCACTGTCAAATTTGAGCAAATCAGACCAATCATGCTCTTATTGCTATGCCTTGTAATAAGCATAGCAACCAATCAGAGAGCTTTCAGTTACTGTAGTGGCACATCAAAGGAACAGGTGTGACCTTTATTGCAGTGATGCCTTCATAAGTTCAAAACAATCCCTCAAGAGGCTTTATATGTTCTACAATAATGTATAATACACTGCTCCTGGAGGTTCTTTACTTGTAACACCATGCACATTTTTCTGAGAGAGTGCTGTAGTGTTTTCTTGGTTACTTTTTACTTCCAGGTACAGTTTGCCTTTGGATTGTTTCACACTAGATTAGAAGATACTCTTCACCCAGTGTGAGCTACATTGTGCTCCCGCAGACAACAAAGTAAGATCAGAGAAGAACACTGCACAGCTAAACCAATGAGTTCAAAAATACATCATCAGATCTGCATATATCTATTTCAAAAATTTCCCAATCCCCCAGAAACTGAATCAAACTTCTATCTAGGCCGCCATCCTGAATTATTAACTAAGTCTTCTCCTTTAAATCTCTGCCATGCTGTTTATTCTTATTCATGCCAGGCCATTACGGCTAAGATAACATGCGCTGGCAACGTCCGCAGGAATCCATATGCGGGTATTTTAATGTTTCAGTTTTTTATCAGCTTTGAACTGATCTCAAGCCAGATTGAAGCAATGACAAGTTTCAAGGACTGGTTTCAGGCTGAGCGTGTGCTTGAGATTAAAGCGCTAGTCCAGCAAATAAGCTTCACGCTTGTGACAGGCCTCAGGGGAGAGTGTTTGCTGCATGATGGTATTGCTCCTCGACCTCATAAAAGATTCATCACTTTCTGTAGTCGCACCTGCTGGAGCTGAAATTGCCTGGCTGTTTTTCGAACGGACTGTAAAGAGTTGCTCTCCACTTTAACAATTAGATATGCCACCGTACGCTGGATAGTGTTGACCCTTTGGGTTTGCTTGTTATATATGCCCTGGAACACTGAGGTTTTACATTTATACAATGTGTGCATGTCGCATTCTGTTAAAGTTTAATGTTTTGCATTTAGATTTTTATTTTAAGCATCCTTGCGAGCAAATACGCAAACAAAGAGCATTTTATCTCAACTACATTTTTCAAGAGCATGTCAACGACATAATGTAAAACCTTTGGCATGAAAAAGTTATTTTCAGCATAAAGGTAATGACTTTTGCAGTAGGTTCCCAGAACTGGTCAGAAACTCAGAGAATTAATGAAATTTAATAGTTTAACAAAATCCGCCCTCCCCCACCAAAAACTATTAGAAATAATACATTTGACAGCACTGTAGCATAGTTAATGTATCAAAGCCACAGAAATGTACATTTTAAATAATAATAATGCCCTATTCAACTCCCAAACTCTACATTATCATCCATTTAAATGACCAAAGTATTGTGTTCACTTTAGGAAGGCTTCATTATGTGGTGTCATTTGAAAGCTCAAATTCATTTGACAAAACTGGAAGTTAGTATTAACTAAAGTTATTTTTACTGAAATATTTTTTTACACTGCACTACACTGCATTCATAGATTCTCCTGTTGAGATGCTAAGGGTCTAATGTGGCGGTCACTACCGAACAAATTCCATTGATTAGGATAACATGGGAAGCTTTCATCTACACGATTCCAGATTCTGCACCGATGGGAAGTTCAGCACAACTTTGACCTGCGATATTGGGTTATGTGAAGCAAATGTACATTTTTAGGACGTCAGCAGTGGCGTCGCCTGGCCTAGGCATCTGGGGCTTTGACCCCAACTGTTTTCTCATTAGCACTGGATAATTCAACTCCAGAGGAGTTGCAGGGGTCATGACGTTGTTTTATTTTTAATATTATGTTGTTCACGGGTGGCACTGTGGCGCAGTGGGTAGCACAGTGGCCTTCCAGTTAGAAGGTACTCCGGTTTCCCCCACAATCCCAAAATCATGTGGTTAGGTTAATTGAATAATCGAAATCTAAATTCCCCTTAGGTGTGATTGTGTCAGTGAATGTTGCCCTGAGATGGACTGGCGACCTGTCCAGGGTGTACCCCTGCCTCCTGTGATCCAGATGTGAAAGTTGGCTGATTCCTTCATGTACATGAAGAATAATTGAGCTTACCGTGCTTTGTTGTTGTGTAATGTTGTAGAACACCCAGTTATATCTGTAATGTGTTATTCATGAATTCTTAGTAAATCATTTGGACTTCAAGCCCTCTCCTGTCTACTCTGGAATACCGCATTCGTTATTCTCTTTAATCGCACCTTAACATAAGTTTAAAAAACAATTCAATTTTTAATTAAATAAGGTCTTGTTTTTTTTAGTTAAATATTCAAGCAAAAAGAACTCAGTATAAATTGAAGCTGACCCTACAGGGATTCAAACCATCGTCAAAAATGTAACCATCAGTTTTCTTACAGGTTGTGCCAGATATACTTAGGAAAGTGTCCTTAAATCTGTAATTATTCAAGGCATATCATCATTTTCTAGCTATTTATTAGAGGCTGAGCTCAGCCCCGAAGGTTTTGAGGCGCAAGAAACTGCCCTGGATGGCAGGATTACTTTAAAGTAGATTATATACTGTATTGTTTATTTTTTCAATGCCGCTGTTTTGAAATTTTAATTGTTCAGGAGTAGTGCAACGTGTGACTTCAATCACCAGGAAGATCCATTCTCATCTAACCAAGTTAAGACCCCCCAGATAATTAGCATATTAACACAGATATTTAGAAATGTTAAACAAAAATAAATAAATAAAATAAATAAAAGAGAAATCTGATATATAAGCAAAAAAAAATTATATTGAAATATACATTCATTTTCCAACCTGTTTATTCCCTTTTTGGGGTCACAGGGGTCTCCAGCGCACATTGAGCATGAAGTGGGGGTACAGCCTGGACAGGTCGCCAGTCCATCGCAGTATATTGATTAATTTATTTCTTCTTTTATGCACGCATATATGTAGCAATTCATCAGACCAATGCTCCACATCTGTAGCTACCAGTGGTGGACAAAGTCCACAAACCAAGTACTTGAGTTAAAGTATCACTAGGTTTAATATTACACCAGTAAAACTAAAAGTGCCCACTTCAGAATTTCACTTGAAAAAAAGTAGAAAAGTATTTGCCTTAAAATGTACTTAAGTATCCAAATACTATGATTTTTTTTATGGCATAATGTACCATTATAATTTTTGTTAAGACTCTTGCTTAAACCATATGTAAAAACACTTTGACTCTTATGAAGTTGACACTTATTTAAATGATCATGAGCCCTAAACCTTGAATCTAAATTTCCCCAAGAACCAAATGAACGAACACGATTTCAGTGCAGACTTTTTTAGTTGCAAGTTAAGGTTTAGTAAAACACTGGTTCACAAGTTTTCTGTTACTTTTAGATTGCATTGTTTTTAAATCTATTTGCATTTCTCCTAAAAATAATTATGTTCATTCATCATTACTGAAAAAGCGCTTCAGTTAATGATGATTCCTGCTACTAAAATACACTCACAAGATTGATTACAAAGCAATTATAGTCAAATGAGAGTTTAATTGTCGCATTGACTACATTAATAATTGAATAATATTAATGAGCCATGAGCCAGGACTCAATCCTACATGTGACGCCTCATTAGAGAAGCCATTATGCAGTCTGTGTTGGTTTCTTTTTATTTAATGTGACCCTGTGCTTATATCTATTGCTTCTAAATGCAAATCAAGAAGTAATACGAAGTGTGTTTCATGGACTGCAATGTGCTTTACTGAAAGAATGGGTTGCTCCCAGGAGCTCCATGAACTCAAGCTTTACACTGTGATAGAACAACACCTGTTAAAAAGTTTTTGGTTTTTTTTTATGTTTGATTTTAAAGTTTGATATGTCCAGGCTGTATCCCTGCCGCTTGCCCAATGGCGCTGCACCGGTCCCTGAAAGAGATTTAATCGGTTGGAAAATGAATGAATGGAAAGTTCCTCTCCTTAACACACTCACAGCCACTTTATTAGGTACACATAAAGTGATGGACATAGTCAGCAACAATGCTCGCAGGATGGTTTAATGCTTCCATGTTGTCGATGCTGAATTTTGACTCTACCATCAATTCTTCCCATCTTATATCGTCCAATTTTGTTGAGTCTAAGAGAATTGTAGCCTCAGTTTCATGATCTTAACTGACAGGAGTGGCACACTTGACACAGAGTACCGTATATCACGCTCAGACAGAAAAAAGCCGATGTTCCAGAGTCAAGGAAGGATTAGCTCCAACCTTCATTAGACATACTTGATCAAACTAATCAGGCTTGAGAACAAACGCAAAGTATGAGTCTCAAACCAACGTTTACTATAAACAGAAGATGCGGAACAAGAATGTGCCTTTATCAGATGGATATTAGCATGTAAACAATAGTAGAACCCAGCACAAACTGGAACCGAGGCGTCAAGAGAGAAGTCCATTTTTTTGGGAGTATGTACTTCCCAACAAAGACTGAAGAGAGCAGAGTCATAGAAACAGTGCAAGTAGGCCAGCTGGGAGCAGGAAATTCCAAGTAAAGTATACTACTATATACTTTGAAACATGTTGTGCATTGAAAGGCATGCAACTGTAAACAACAGCAGTCTGCCAGCACATTTTGAAAGTACACCAAATCAAATTGATTCCACAACTGAACCAAATCTGAAAAAAAGCAGCATTGAGCAACCCTGCATGAGCAAATACACAAAAAACAAGCAAACCTAGACACATTCATGAATCTGACTCATGTACTCTGGCCTCATGCGGTGCATTGTGATTTTTCAAGCCCAGGCTTCTGGCTCTACTATACAAACTCAGAGTCTTTCATTAGCATTTCAATAGGAACCGTTTTCACACACAGATCAAAACAAAGAAGTTTTGGCTCTTGGGCATGTTTGGCCAAGAACACGAGAAGCAAATACCATTTGGATTCATTTTTTGATAAGAGTTTCAAAACCAGGCAAATTATTTGAACCTTGGTTGTTGCAGCGGTGGTATACTCCTAATGGAACACTACTCTGTTACCCAACTTTCTGATTTTAACTCAGAGATTTGCTAAAGCATTTATGACCAAATAGAGCCCTGAAAGCTTAACTACCTATTATATTGTTCAATAGTGGCACAAAACCCTGGATAAACATTATGTAATTTTCTGTGTTGAACAGTATTTAATGAAAACTTATGCCTTAAAAATGAAATTAAACAAAGCAAAGAAGAAACCATGGAAGGAAGAAATGAGAACCAAACATGAGAGGGAAGTTGTTGGACCAACCCAAGGAAGCTAGGAATTAGCCCCAAACAATGAATAGAAGGAAAAATAGGAACAAAGACCATAGAGTGAAAAAATAAGGACTGACCCAGGGAAAGAAGGAACGAGTTCCAGCTCATGGAGGGAAGGTATAAGGACCAATATATGGGGGAGAACCAGACCATTAAGGCACCCAAGGAAATTAAAGCAACTATGGGTGGGAAGGTTGAGGGACCATCCCAAGGAGGAAAGGAATGAGGTCCGAACCACTGAGGGAGGGAATGAGGACTAACCCACAGTAGGGTAGATGATTGATGTAACAATTTTTGCAAGGACAAGACGACAGACAGAAAAATGTTTACAAAAAACATGTAAAGAAAAAAAAACAATAATCAATTCTGCCATTAATAATAAAATAGTAAGTAAAGTTGTGAGTTTGCCAATTTTTAGCAAAGTTTTCTTAGAGCATATTAAAGATTAGATAAAAATCCATATGTGCATGAAAAACTGCTGAAGGGTGGAAAGCTAATGTGAGGTCTGCAATATTAAGGTCTATTACTGAAAAAAAGCTGATAGTGTTGGAGTCTGTGGGCAGATTTTCCGCAGAGTTATTGGCTTGTTTCTTGATTTTAATATCTCTGCAATCTATCACCCAGAGGGCGACAGAATATTTCTCATGATAAAATAACCGAAAACAGTGAAAGATGGCAGCGTTTCGATGCTTTGAATTTAGTAGGAACAGACTATTCCACAGCCCTCACAGCAATAAAGGGATCCTTCATTCTGAGCTATCTTTAAAAACAAGAAAATTACACTAGAAAAAAAAAACCTAAACCTAAGTTCTCCACAGAGAGGTTCAATGAAATAGAAGTCAGGAGACTGAGATCCATTTCAGAACCTTCACTTTATTCTGGTGTAACCAATGGATATGATCTCGTGTTTTGGATTGTTGTCGTGTTGGAATGTCCAGTAACATCCCATGTGCAGCTTCCGGGCTATGTGTGTAGGTTTTTCTCTGGGATCCTTTGAAAACATGCTGCATTCATCCTTCCATCAATTCCGACCAGGATTTCTGTGCCCTTTAAGCCCAAAACATCAGTGACACGCCTACGTGTTTCACAGTCGGTTGGTGTTCTGCTCATTATCCCATCCTTTAGAATTCAGAAATGTCAGCGCATCACTGGATGAAAGAGGCAAGGGTCCATCGGGAGCCCCGAAACTCAGAACCCCCAAACTTTGCTGTCGCATTTTCTGAAAAATGTCCAATAAATCTGAAATTTTTCCAGAGTGTGCAAATTATGAGCAAAACTGTATATAAGTGACCATATTTGAGAAGAATTTAAACTATATTTAATTCTAGAATTGGAACCACAAATTAAAAATTCAACCACCTTGAAAAAAAGCAATGAACCAACCTTTCAACCTTTCGCTTAGCGTTAAATAATGACCTGGTTAAAAAGCAACGATTTTCTGCTTTGGATGGAAAATGACAAAAATTCTGAGAGAAAGAGAATCAATGTTTTGATTTTTTAGCAAAGCTGTGTCCGATGCAACAATGCTGTCAAGCATATTTTATCAAACTTGATCATAAATTAAATACATCCTTATCAAATATGGTGAGAATGTAAATGTTTTTCCTCTATTTAACTCATTTCCTGTGTGTGTTTACCAGTCAGTTTCTCCGTGATGATTCATCCTTAAACCAGAGCTACACATAAAACTTTATTAATTATTCAGTGTTTTGAAATACAAATCTTCATTGCAGAATGTAATATATAGCTCTACAGGTGCTGGTCACATAATAAGAATATCATGAAAAAGTTGTAAAATGTATACATTAATTTCAGACATACTGATGCATTTCAAGTGTTTATTTCCTTTCATGTTAATTTTGAGCAAATGAAAACTCCAATTTTAGTTAATCATACTTAAAGGACGACCAATGACAACTTGTACAAGGAGAGCGAGACACAAAAAGTCATGGTCAAGTTTGTCATGGATTGTTACCATAAAACGGCTTGTTAACATCCCAAGTCCTTCTAAGTGAAGAGTGGGAGTAAAGTGTCTAAAATGCCAGAGTTCACATTTTAAGTATTGAAGATATTGAAGACCCTTCAGCATGTTCTTTCTAACTGCAGCACTTCAGTCTGTCATGCAGAGCTCTCTCTCTTCTCTCTCTCTCCATGCCTCTCTTCTTAGTACCTGAAAGGTAAATGGGAATTTCAGCAATAATAGAAAATGGATTTTAAATAGAAAATAACTGTAAAGTACTCATTGCTGAAAAAATGGAATCATTTAATAATGAAATGTGAATCTACCTCCCCTGACTCCGCATCACTGGTTATCCCTGGTTTGAAACTGAGTATTATCTATCATGAAATTGATTAATTTTTGAATAAAACATTGTGTTGATTAAATAAGAAAAAACTAAACATTAGTTGCAGTTGCTAGCTTACAGGGTGTCGTCCTTCCCTGATGAACAGAACTCATACTGTACCGAGCACTGTATCAGAGAACTCGGTACAGTAATGTCCTTTAAACTGACTGGAAACATCTTCTCATCCAGTACATCCTCATTACCCAGTCCCTCTGAAGAGTGTTCCTGCTCTCTCTCCCTCACCCACAGCCGCTCTATCTGTGTTCCTCATCTCAGAGTGACTCTGAAGACGCCATTTTCTGCTCTCAGCGGGCACTCTGGTCCAGTTTGGATCTGATCTTTGTTGTCTGTCTCTTGCACTTTGTTTCTCTTTAACCACACGGAAAAATATTGTTTTAATATTAATAACCGGGTAGATGTGGACATCAATCCTCTTTTAGACCTGCAAAACCTGATACTACTCCTTTAATTCCTGCACACTGCTCCAGAAGAAAATCAATATACTATGGTCTTCAGTGTCAAAGGCAGAGGACAAACCCAAGAGAAGCAAGAATGCAGAATCACCCGATTCTGCTAATTAAATATAGCAAAAAATGCTGATTTAGTGTGATAAAAATCTTTAAATTACCAAGAACACAACATGTATCCAGGAAACAACATAATTGAACAGGGAAATCCTTTTAAGTTAAAAAATAATAATAAGTTGAAAGCACACAAGGGTCTTCACTAGGTGTTTTCATGCAGTAAAAGTGTGAAGATTCATATAGAGTCACTATAAACACGTTTTTTTTTTTTTTAAAAAAAAACCTTCCCTTGTTTATCCATGGAGTCATCATGTCAGGGTGGAATAATGAAACTTTGAGTGTCTCTACAAAACGTCTCAAATGTGACATATAACGTGACACACGTTTGACAGCTGGAGCGCAACACTCCTCCTAATTCATCATCAGTGATGTTTCTATATTTAGACACCTGTCGTAAACGCTACACAAAACAACAGGGAAGTGTGTGTAGATACCCACACGCAGAGAAGCAAAGAAACAGATGGAGACATGTTCGAGAGTTGGAACAGTTATATATTTATTAGTGTAAGAACTAGTGTAAGAAGAGATATTCGTTAAACGCCCCTTTAAATGGTTTTAAGATTATTAAATTGTGAGTTAAAAGGGTTTGGTACCCAAAAGCTGTGTTGTTCAAATGACTGCTCAAAACAATTTTCAAAGGGATGTTGTTCTACAGATGGCTAAAGTAAGCCATACATGCGAAATGACTCAAGACGCATCATGTGACCCGATATCAAAGGTTAAAGCTCCTCCCAGCTGAGCTTTCCATCTGAGGGGAATCCGAAATCACACAATGTAGGTGGGTAATCTTACATCGCTCATCCTCTGAATGTGTTATAACTGCATTAACGAGTGACTCCTAGTGAGTGACAATGTCAGCTACAGAAATCCAAGCAAGGTAAAGTTTTTCCAATAAAAATGATTTGTACATACTTGTCCACATACAACCAGAATGTTAGAATGATGTCCAGATGATGTCCAGATGTCCAAGCTTTTGTATGCCTTTAAACTTTTGGTTTACTTTGCTGGTGTTGTAATGAGCAACATATTAATGTCAGGAAATCCTTTTTTTTTAAAGTTAGCCCTCTAGTAAGTTGTGAGTGTGACAGTCCAATTCTTTTTAACCTTAATGTGTAATCATTCTGCTCATTTCCCTGTTAAATACAGCCATTTTCAATTGGTTTGGGAAAGAGACGTCAATGGATCATCGCTATTTAAACAGTTTGTAAATTATATATCAAATGTAAAAAAAGAATCCAGAATGAAACACTGTGTTTTTTTATATAAAAAAGACTTGCTGTCTATTAAATTGATTAAACATTAATAAGCAGAAATCATTGTGGTACTTTAAGTAAACGTAGATCAAGAACTAAGAAAATATTTAGTAGATAACTTATTATATTAATTAGTAGATAAATTTATTAGATAATTTAACATTTATATATTACATTTGTTCCGATAATTTAAAAAAAGTAGTTGTAAAAAGCTATGATGGTAAACATTTAGATTTCAGAATATCGATTCCCTCCTTATCTTTCAAATCAGACTTATGGTAAAACTATGTTGGCGTTTGTACCATTATTGTAATTTATATAACTAGGTTTTTGAACTGCACAACGTACATATCTAAATAGTTTGCTAATAAACATTATATTACGGCTCAGTTCTTGAAACTCACAAACGACCTTGACAACAGAACAAATATTTTACGTTCTACAAATGATAAACAATACGACTTAATAGAAATAAACGTGACATACAAGAGGCAACAGGATTCAACACATGCGCATTCGTATAACGTCAGATAGCTAAGGATAAGACCACATGCGCAGTTTCCAGCGCGTGGACCAATAGAAAGGCAGGATTTACCGTGGAGGATTCTGGGTATCAAATGTTTACTTTACTAAACGAAAATGAACGCTTTTAAGTAAAAAGTTTACTTTATGTGGTGGTATTTTCATGTTGATAATAACATAATGGATATGATGTGTCAAAAACAACAAACGTTTTTGAAGAACAAATGTCATCGCTTTAATCGGAAACAAACTATTTGTTTGCTCAAACAGAGTAGTCTTTCGTAACTACTGTTGTAACATTTATAAATGTTACCAATACTTGATAATGGTGGGAACCGGTTTCATTTACAGTAAATATGTAGTGATAAAATTGCCTGTTGTTAAAATCAGCGGTGAAAACAATGACGTCAGTTCGCAACCGTCGTCGAGCTTGTGCTTCAGTTCAATGGCTTCCCTTTACGAACCGTTGATGAGTTAAGACTATACTTTCAGGGATCATTTCTACAGTTTCTAACTTGGAAATGTGTTTCTAAAGTGGTCTGGCAACTTAACCACGATGAAGAGTTAGAATGATCTTCTCTGAGCGTGAATCGGATTTGAGTTGGTGATAATTCGCGGACTTAGATCATTGATGAACGTCCTTCGTCTCTTATGGGGCTGAAGGGGAGAAGAGCATCTACAGAGTGGTTCTTTAATAGATGTAAAAGCAGAAAGAGAGAACAAAGTAAATAAAACGCGACCAAGCTAAAAATATTATGAAAACATTATTATATTTTGTTCTAAAAATAAAAAAATGCATAACGTTTAAAAAATTTGAAGTACTGCACCTGGGTAAGAAATTATAAGCAGATAGAAAGGAAATCTATTAAAATGATATAAAGCATAATTGACTAAGACTTTAAATTAATGTACTTAGTATCACAATTGGTAGTTGAAAAGCTGCAGTGTTCATCTGAGATAAACTTGGCTACTTCCTTTTGTTTAGTTTAGACAGTTTTTCTCAAACGTTGAAACAAACTGTGCACTCAGAACTTTATACATGTGATCACAGCATGAGCAACAAGTGTCTTCAATTTCGAGCCATTGTGTGTAATGAAAGACGCCGGGGGTGTTCATTGTGTTCAAATATTGCTTACTGTGGCAAGCATTTTGCATCACATGAGCTTTCTTTTGAGAATATGAGCAGAGTTCTTTATCAACTTCTGTTTTAGGTAGGAAAAATGTGTGTCTTCATGTGAAATGGTCTTGTGATATTGGAAAGGATGGCTAGATTTAGTAAATCTGTTTAGACAACTGGTCTTTGGTTTAGAGGATTGGCTTTTGTGTTTAAGCATTTGAGAAAAACTGTAATGTCGGTTGTTTCTTTCTACACCCACGTCCCTCCTCTGTGGATCTTTAGCTCATTTTCGATTACTGGGAAGTGGTGCACGATTGCTGGCGACGCCCACTTTGAGCCTCATTTCACTTTGCCAAAAACCAATGGATGACTCCCTCACATTTTGTCCATCCTACATAAAGACAATGGGTTGGGGGAAAAAAGATAATGGGTTGGACCGATTGGTCAATTGCTTTTGATTGTGATTTTAGGACAAGAAAACCGAAGACATCAGTAAAATGAAGAAAGTTACATTTGTTAATTTATCTTTGCATGCTATTGTGCTAAGAAGGCAATGCTATTGTTAAAAATGGTTAAAGTAATAATTAAATGTGATATTATTTATTAGTTTGTTTCATATTTCTATTAGCAGTATCCTTTAGTATAATTTATTTTAGTGATTGATACCGTAAGAGGAGCTGTGTGATGTTCCAGACACTCCCAAGTCATCGGCTTGTTTCAACCATTTATGCATCTCATTATGGCACAATAAATGGATTAACTGTGATGTTGCCTTTAGGTGCCCTCCCTGTCACTCATTGTGTGTTTAACCATATGGTGGACCCAAACATATGGCTTAAAAACATATTAAACAACACAATTTAGCCAAAAGAGATCAAACAACCGTATAATACATTTACAGATTGTTGGTTAAGTAAATTTGAAATCGAGTGATTAATTAATGCATGTACTTCTTCCACTGTACATAAACTGAAGAATCTAAAAAGAGAATTGGTTTTCGTTGCAGCAGCAGAAGAATCAAGTGCATATGTCATTCACAGAGGTCATTTAGAGCTGCAGGAATCATTTTTTAGGCCAATCTATAAATTTGCATCACCCAGATTTCCTAAAAAATCCCACGGGGATTCTTTGCAGAAACTACACTCTCAGGAAAAGTTATTGGTGCTTTTCAAACTGTGATTTTCGAAGTGTAAAATATGTTCCCAGAATTGCTTATCTAAAATTTCAGGTTCCAAAAGAACACCATAACTGCTGCCAACTGTAATTAAAGCTCTTTTGGCAGTGTCTGAACTTTGATTTGTGTAGATCTGTTAGTGGGAATGAGGAAAGGTAGGTTTCACCAAACAAAAGGCTGTGATTATTTGCCATTGGGCCCATATGAAGCCATTTGCGAGGTGGAGAGGAGGCTGCAATTGACGGCTTCACATGCGACTTCCTGTTAAGGGTTTCAGATCTCTGCCTCGTGTCCAAATCACACGCAGCCTGTTATATACAATTTATTTTGTAATTTTAAAGAAGAATGGCTTCTCTGAATTTGCGCAAATGATCTTTCTCATGATGTGATGGCAGCAGTAAGTGAGCTCTGTTCTGTGTAGCTGTCAATCATAGCTCTCAATCACATGGCTCCGCCTACTTTTTGAGGAGAAAATTTAACCACACTGAACCACACAAAAAAAACAAAAAACTTGAGCCAAGAAAAAACCTACTGAAGTTTGTTACTTTTGAAAGCCATTAAAACTGTTTGTGTAAATATCATACTTTCTGAGGAAATCATTTTTAATATTCACTCTGCCGGCCATGTGAGACACACTTGGTTTATTCAATACCAAGTCAGTTTGGCCAGACTGAACCTGCCTTTAGAGCCTCATCCAAATGTGCACAAAGCCCCCCAAATCAGTAGAGTCGTTCCTGTACAAACCAAGTTGGTGGAAAAGCAAGATGAGGACCACTAGGAGTAAATCACTAGGAGTGAACAATGGACACTGGGACACTGAAGGTCAGTAGAATTATCCAAATCTTCCCCACACGTTCTGGGTTGGTGAATCACAGTGGTCCTGAACTGGTGATCCACGGAGTTGCAGACGTCCTGGATTTGAGATCTTTGGTGGTCATAGAATGGAGAGTGTCTGCGTTCTTGGGTTAAAGTGCACACAGGTATAATGGTAACTGATTGTGAGTGCAAACAAGTAGTAAAGTACAATTAGGAGCTGGAACAAACAAGGGAATGGAGAGAACGGACAACCTGATCATCAGAAAAGACTGGTACCTGCAGGGTTACATGTGCTCCTCTCTTCTTGTGGTATCTTAATAGAAAGGTTGTCTACCTTTTAATTTCAGTGTTAATGAAGAGACTAAAGTGAAATGTTTAAATCTATGAAAGAAGGATGTTATCCTAGAAGGGCAAACCTTGCCCTTGTCTCATTGGGTGTGACAGTTGTGTGGTGGGAGTCTTGGCCTAGTGGTTGAGGTGACTGGAGATCAAAAGGTCACAGGTTCGATCTCCCCAGCTCCACTGGGAGTTGAAGGTGGGATGAGTGTTGAAACTCTCTCCCTCCTGTGACAACCTTTACTGTGGTGACCTTGAGCAAGTCACCAGTTACCACAGCTCCCCAGGCACCGCAGTCTCCCGGTGTGTGTTTTCACTGCTGTGTGTGTGCACTTGGATGGGTTAAAGGCAAAGCACAAATTCCTTGTATGGGTCACTCAATACTTGGTCCTAACCTCACATTCACAAAATACAATACTGAGAACAAGACTATTTTTAATTTTTTAACATGTAAAACATTATATTTTTGTAATATTACTGCTCTTTCCCTAAGGATAAAAGTTCTAGGTTAGGTGAGGAAAGACCTCTTTAGTAAAATGGTAAAATAATTACGGAATCGGAATGACACTTGGAATATTAATTTAATTGAGTACTTTTATTTTAATAATAGTTAGATAATTATATTGTATTTTTCTAAGCTGCAGGAAAAAAATCAATCATCAATCAATTAGAAATACCCAAAAAAAACACAGGTCCAGTTTTAACAACAGAAGTACAATTTGGGAGGGAGAAACATCCCCCCAGTTTCTTAAAAGCACATGTGAATGAAGATTTGTGTGTACGGTTATTATTGAGCATATACTGTACATGGTCATTTTAAAAGGCATTGCACAAGCCCAACAGATTAATACCAAACATTCTGTCAGTGTATTCATCAAAAAAATAACTCTCAATAAAATTCAATCATAGCTAAGTACAAAATATAATGGGTTCAAACATAAAGCTTGCCTTTCATTTCTATTGCAATAACAAGAAAACATTCATAAACACGAGTCTCATATTGTGAACTATAAAACAAGAGTGTTTTTCTGAGCTTTGAACTAAGGCCATCTACTACTGTACATACAGCAAATTATTCAAGTTACAAATATACACAATTCCAATTGTCGGTTGGTTTTGACATTCCACAAAAGACTAAGGCCAATGGCAGACGTCCATTAAAATGTGTCCATTTGACTGTTGAGAATAAATCTATTATACCAATATAGCCGAGTCCCTTTATAAAGGCTGCATTCATCAAAGTACACAATCTTCAACTGTTCAGAATTTTTGTTGAATTTGTTGATTTTGGATTAGGCATGATTCAATATCAGCACATGCATCTCAAGGTAACATTGAGAAGTTATATAATTAATGGAGAATATTAGTGACACCACAATAATGTCTATAAAAGCATATTTTTTTCTGAAGAAGAAATATAATAGACTATTTATACATTATGATAAATATAGTAATATCCGTACACTAGTTTCAATTCCCTGCAGTGGTTCTTTTTGTATTGAAAATTGTCAATGGATGGCAACAGTCATTCAGTCACTGAGAACTGATGGGAGAGAGATATTGTGAGAGCAATGGCTACTCTCAAACTGGGATTACTGTAAATCACCTTGTACGCATGTACCATCTGTCATGCAGATATGGGCAAATTGCTAAGTGGAGAATTTTGTTTGTGGGTTATTGTTGAGGTCAACGATAAGGTTGGAGTGAGGTTTTAGGGGTCAGAGGTTTAGGGGTTAGAGTTGGAGTTATCAATGAAAGTTTCATCACGCCAAACTTTTGGTGGAATTTTGGGAGCAATGGATTTGGGGTAAAGATAGGTTTTAAGAGATGTTTGCAGGTTGTGTTTTTACTGGGACTCCCTGGATGCTCCCCACTGTCAAGATCCTCACCAGGAACCTCTAGCAGAGGGTGCATTGTTGGTGAATGGGGGAGCCACTCCATTGGTCAGGTCCAATCAGGTGCTCCTCTGTAAAAGTGTATCTCCCTAACTTCCTAAAATAACCCTAACATCAATCAAGGTGATGGGGTCATGGGTTTGGTTTTAAGTTTGTTGTTAGTCTTGTGGTTGGGGTTGATGACTGGGGTGGAGGGTTAAGGTATGCATTAATCTTAATGTTGATGGTTTGGGTAGGTGTTTGCCATTAGTCTTGGGGTTATGATTGGTGTTAAATTTGGCATTGATTTGGTATTAGTCTTGGTTTGTTAGGGTTAGTGACAATAGAGTTGAGAGTTAGCGTTGGTGTTACGTTTGGCATTAACCTCGGTGCAAGGGTTGATGGATTGCATTTGGGTGGAGAAATGGGGTTGGTGTTAATTTTGAATTAGTCTTGGGGTCTATGGTTGGTTTTAAGGTTTAGAGTGGATGTAATGTTTGGTTTTAGTTTTGTTGTGAGGGTTTATAGATGGCATTAGACTGGAGGGGTAGGGTTTAGGGTTAAGTTTAGGGTAAGGGCTAAGTTGGTATAAAGTTTTGAAGTAGTCTTTGGATTAGGGTTGGTGTGTGGTATTAAGGTTGAGGATTAGGGTTGGTGTAAAGTTTGAAATTTCTCATGCGAGTGGGTTGATGGATGGTATTAAGGTGAATTATTAAGGGCTGTGTTAAGTTTGGTGCTGGTCTTGAAGTTAGTGTTGATGGTAGACATTATGTTTGAGGGTTAGTGTTGAGGTTGCTGTTAAGTCTTACAGTTAGGGTTTATGGATAAGATTAGGGTGGAGAATTAGGGTTAGTGGAGTCTTTGGGATAGAGTTGCTGGTTGGCATTAAGTTTGAGGTTTAGGGTTTGTGCAATGGTAGCCGTTAGGTTTGAGGGTTTACGTGACGATTTGTGTTAACTTTGACATTAGTCTTGAAGTTAGGGTTGACTGCATTGCCTTGAAGTTTGCCGTTAATTTTGGGGTTAGGGTTGGTTTTAAGTTTGGCGTTTAGTGTTAGGGTAGTTGGATGGCCTTAGGGTGGAGAATTAGTGTTAGGGTTGGTGTAACTCTTGTGCTTAGGGTTCAGTGTGGGTGTTAAGGTTAATGTTTGCCTTAGGGTTTGTGTCAAATCCAGAGGAATCCTTTGAAGGATGCAGTCTTTGAATTGAGAAGAGACTATTCTCGCAACTTTACAAAATATAGAAAAACTCAAGATTTCATGGTTGCAATGGGCACAACGATGACCAGGATCACAGTGCAAGCGGCTGCAGCGATCAGAGCTCCGATCTTACAGGCCTTGGCTCTGCGGAACTCTGCCTCTTTGCGCTTCAGCAGTGAATCATAGCCCGGCGTGTAGATGTCTTCCATCCAGTATTCCAAATTGTTGGGGTTTAGTGATTCCTGGACCTGAAGGAGAAGAGAAAAAGAGTCAGATATCCTCGAAAAAACTGCTTGAAGACCTATTTTGAATTTGAACTTCTTGATTCTTCACAATTGAATGTGATTTTGAGACTGTAGTAAACTAGCATTTTGGGAAAATGGGAAAGAGTTTCTCACATCAATAATATCACCCGGTCTGCTTACTTTCATCTACGCAACATCAACCGTCTCCGCCCCTCTCTTACCCCTCACGCCACTGCTGTTCTTGTCCATAGCCTCGTCACATCTCGTTTAGATTACTGCAACTCCCTTCTCTTTGGTCTCACTAATAAATCCCTCCGTAAGCTTCAGTTGGTCCAGAACTCAGCTGCCCGTATCATCACCAGAACCCCTTCTTCTCATCACATCACCCCTGTCCTGCAGCAGCTTCACTGGTTACCAGTTAATTTTCGAATTGATTTTAAAATTTTGATTTTAACCTTCAAAGCCATCCACAATCTCGCCCCTCCATATTTGTCTGCCCTCATCCACATTGCTGCTCCCTCTCGCACCCTGAGATCTTCCTCTTCCCTTCACTTGTCTGTTCCCTCTGCTCGGCTGTCGTCAATGGGCAATAGAGCATTCAGCCGCTCTGCTCCCCAGCTTTGGAACTCACTACCACCTGCCATCAGAAACATTGACTCTCTCACATTATTCAAATCGAAACTCAAAACCCACCTATTTAAGATGGCTTTTAATGTTTAATCTGTTCCTGCACTATTGTTGTGTATTTTAATATTATTTTTCTTAGTATCTTATTGTTCTTGTTTCATTGTACGGTGTCCTTGAGTTGCCAGAAAGGCGCCTTTAAATAAAATGTATTATTATTATTATTAAAGAGGTGGTGTGTGTACAGGTCAGTCTGCTGGTAAATGGCTATTTCACAACAACAGAGTCCTTTCAGCCTGACACCAAGAACAACGGAGCCTCTGAAAAGTGTGCTTGCTTGTGACTTAGAAAGCATCTCTGGCTGGAATCATGCTGAAATGACTGCGGTGGAAGATGTATGGGGTCAGCGAGCAATCTCCAGAAGGTTTAATAAAGCAACACGTATCTCAAAGGTGGATTTTTTCATCAGCAGCCATTTTAATTGAATTTATGGTGAACGCATGAGAAGGAAATACGAGGAAGATGCATGACGCAGCACCTGGACGAGAAAGAGAGGGAGTGAGAGAGAAGTTCAGGTGTGATAACAGGGAAAATGAAAACTGATAAAAATAGCCAGAGTACACGAACAAGAGCGAAAAAGGCATTTTGAACGTGTTCTTGATGGTTCTTCTTCTGGGTCATTCCCTGTGCTGTTAGATTAATATGGTTTCTTTTTTATTCTTTATGTCCTATTTAAATATGAGTTAGACTTATAATTAACTAAGTTTTCTGGAAAGATGTACATTTTCTTTTGTAAAGATGATCATATGGTGAACATAACACGATCTGTTCACATCTTCTGGACACATTAGGAAGCTCTTTAAGCTTAAAGTGTAATTATGAGGAAATTCTTATTGTTACAAATTCATTGATCACAAATGTTTATATATGATATTTCTAGTACAATTCAAATATGAAGCACAGTTTAAATATGTATTAGATTGTAAAAAATAGACAAAGATCACATACCTCAAATGGCACCACAAAAATCAATATGTTAATTACTTAACTCATGTCTGAACATATATTTTTGAGAGCTGTGATCTAGTGTAAAAAGTCTACCGCTCTGCCACTGATGCATTTTTCAAGCCTGTAATAACCTCCAGACATTTTAACACGTCACCAAAGGCACTTTCCTCTGTACACTAAGCAGGTTTAACCTCACACACAAACCAAATGCATTAGCTGGATTTATGTCCAATAAGCCCTTTGTAATCTAGCATTAACACCAACAGCAAGCAAATGAAATAATCAGATTTTCTCAAAAGAAAAAAAGAGCCGCAAAATGTAATAGTTTTCAATGGTAAAATGATAAAAAGTAAATATGTATGGCTGTAGTTGGTTCACGTTTGATTTTATTTCACCATAAAACAGACATAGAACAACAACAGTCCCACTTTAAGTGGACAGTGAGAGTACAGGTCACTAAACATATTAAAAAAATGAAACTGAAATCAGAAATAAAAATGAATATTGCAAATGTGCCTCTTGTTTTAAATGAAATGTATTCACTCATATTTATTTTAACCTGCAACCAACCTCTCCAAAAACAATAATGCTTTGAATCAATTTCCCTCTGTCTACCAGTCAAAAAAGGTACCCTACTAAACAGAAACCAGTCAATACAAACATTATTCAATCAATCCAACCACCCCTCTAATGTAAACCACACCACACCAATCCAACCAACAACAAAACACCAGTTAGCTAAACTACTAGGGATGTCCCGAGCCGATCGTAAAGATCGGTATCGGGGCCGATCGAGGCATTTTTTAACTGATCGGAATCGGCTCTATGTATCGGACCGATCGAATGTTTACGTCAGCTACGTCACGCACGTGTCGCAAACTCGCATGTTAAACTCGCATGTTGTTTACTACTTGCAATACGGTGCTAAGATGTCTGCAGTGTGGAAGTATTTTAAGTTGGAAAGTGATTCTAGTCTGGTAGCTACATGCAACGTTTGCAATGCGAGCATTTCACGCGGTGGTACTAGCAAAGCAGCCTTTAATACTACCAACTTGATAAGGCATCTTAAAACGAAACACACGACAGAATATTGCGACTTCACTGAGCGAACGCAGGAAAAGGCTAAACCAAAACAACACACACTGGAGGAAACTTTTAAAAGGAGACAGAAATTTCCTCTTGAGCTGCAAGGCCAAAAAGATTACAGAAAGGGTCGTTGAATTCATCGCTTTGGAAGATCAACCCCTCTCTGTGGTAGAGAATACTGGCTTCCGCCGGCTTTTTGAACTTTTAGAATACTTTAATAACCTGCATGCACTTAAAGTGTGCAATTAGCACAAGGAAAAGACAAGTATCAGATCGGGACTCGGTATGGGTCGATTCTTAAAATTAAATGACTCGGATCGGATCTGGGGCTCAAAAAACCTGATCGGGACATCCCTATAAACTACCCAATGAAACAACACAAAATCGTCCAAACCAACCAACCGTCCGATCAATCTAGCCCACAGAAACCACTAACCAATAAAACCAACCAACCATATGAGTCACGAAACCATCCTAAGCTCACCCAACCAAATCACTCAAACCTATAAAACCTAGAATCTATTCATCCATTCAGCCAACACCATACCAGCAGCCAATCATGAAATTAATCATTTCCAGCCAATCAGCAAATAGAACCCAATCTGAATGCCAGTAAACAAAAAACAATATCCAGGTAATAAAAATAAGCCAGCAAACCAACTACCCAACCACCCAATCAACCCAACAAAGAATCAATACAAACAAACCAAATGATAATAGAAGACAAAATATGAGAACTCTCCCTTCATTCATCTCAAGATATGGTTTTTATTCCACACCTCCCATGATGAGCTCAGCTCTGTGCTGCTCTTGTTCAGAAGGGTCACTAAGAAGCACTGGTTCGTGACATTTCTCAAACCATCTTCTGTCTTCTTGACATTTTCAGCTGCTCCTGTGCTATGCTTGGCTGCTCAAGTGATCAGAGAACCAACAGCATTGCAAATGGGGAAAATGAGACACACGCCACCCCAATTCTCCCAGCGCCGGGTGAAGATATAACACAGATCTGGTGCACAGATGTAGGGCACATCTTGAACAGCACTAAGCTGTTCACTCTATTTCTGTTTTTCACCAAAGAGGAGAGCATTTCAACTTCAGTCAATGCATCAGTGGTTCATTTGATTTTCAATTTCAAAAAATAAACAATATGTTTTTTTTCATTGAAAAATGGTTGATTTTCATGTCTCTATTACTAAGAGGATGGAGCATCAGTACAAGCTTTGAAATTAACCTGACGAGATTTGCTTTTGTGTAGAAGCCCATGAGGAGAACGACAAATATATCAACTCAGAGCTTTACTGCTCTCATTTTCAGGTTTTTGGGGTTTTAGAACAAGATATGTTCTGCAACCCTATTGTCACACAAGGAATAGAACAGAGGTCAAAGCATGTAAACAAAGTGGTGAGCCCTACAGGAACAGGATCAGGTTTATCCGGGTCCACCTCCTTACTGGAAAGCCGATTAAGGTGAGAAACCAAAAAGGAACCAGAAAGTGGAGCGCCGATCCTTGGAGTAAAGGATGTGAATATTCCTAAGCAGAACTTTTCTAGAAATTAAGAATGAAGGAGTCTGAACCAGTGTGAACTGTGACCCATACGATTTTTGAGAGGTGACGTGAGTGTTTTAAAGTCAAAGGCTGTTGATTGGTTGCAGGAATGATGAGAGAGGAAAAGGATTAAGAGGATTGTGGATTGGATACCGGACACCTATAGGTTATATAATACATAAAGTTATGTTTAAATGGTTTAATTGAGCTCTACTGTTTAGTTGCTTTTATTCTGCCCCAGGAAATATGGCGGACGAGTTGACATACATGATGCAATATGATGAGTCAAAGGTCTGTATGAATTTCAAATTAGTTTGCAGTTTGTGATAAATGAGCACGATCGACATTTGGCATTTTGATAATGAAATTCAGGAGGATCCAGGTTGTTAATTAGATGTCCAGCTTCTGTCGATTAAAAAAAAGCGGCCTACATCCACCCCTTCACCACTCAAGGGTCTCTGAGCTTAGGATATATCTGGACTCAGGCCGCTTCCTAGCTCTAGAGCCCTTTCACGGACAGCTTGCCTGACTTGCATTTCATGCTAAATATTTTTTATGGTAAACAAACATTGCCCATTTTTATCGAACAAAAATGTGAGGAAATCTGCTATTGTCTTTCATTTTACAGACCTTGATTTGGTGCCATCTAGTGGTGAAAGGAAGGTGATAATCCATTGAGGTAAAATAACTGTGATTTGGCTCGCGTTTTTCAAAGTTCTGGCACAAAAAACCCCCATAATGGAACAAAAAGTGCTTGAAACAGTGTATGGGGTTAAGAAGAAGTTCGTACTTTAAATAAAATTTTCACATGGTTTAAATTCACACTGTAAAAAAATATTACAAAATTGAATGCTCCAAATAGTATTTTTTTGTACAATTTCATGTGTGTTTTTGTACAAATTCATGCGTAACAAAAAATGCTGGGGTTGAATTAAAAAAAATAATAATAATTGCAAGCATTTCCACAAAAAATCTTTTAAAAGTAATTTATTAGAGCTAAATGTAAAGTGAAAAAAGGCTGCAGACTTCTAAGGGTCAATGTAAGTTTAACTCATAGAGCACCTTTACAGCTGGCAAGGTTCTTCCAAAGTGTGGTGTACAAAGAAAAAAATACACATAAAGATGACAGAACATTCTATAGCACTACTAAGCATAAAGCAAGGACATGCGGCTTTAGAGTTTTCAGACTTTCTTAAAAACCTCTGTTGGTACAGCCTAATTTCAACAGGGAAGATATTCCACAATTTTTCTGCAGCCCCTTGATCTGTTGAACTCCAAAACCTTTTCTGAGAGTAAGGCGTGGCCCTAAGTGAGCTCAGATGTTCCCCAAACAAACATTAGTTTGGCAAACAGCAGCTAAACGATAGCAGGAAGTTACGGTTTAATGATATTAAGCAAACACCAGTTCCAAACATTAGTTGCTCCCTGCACTGAAGCGAATCTAAGGAGCAGCAGTAATTGCTCTGTCGAGTGAGTGTTTTTAATAAGGATCATTAATATTTCACAGCACACGAGGTCACCTGCTGCTCGAGCGACCTTAAGCCACACCAGCGGCATGTGCAGAGATGTACCGAAGGAATGAAAAATCGAAGCTTCCTTTCCCATGAGCCTCGGCCTTTGAAGCTAATCCCTCACAGCAACGCCTCAATCATACAAACAAACGAGAAAAAAAGCACGAGTGGAAATAGACTCAAGGTTATTTCTATCAAAACAATTACCTAACCTTCTTGAAAACCCTTCACTAGACTCACTCCAATAAACCTATAACTGCATCCAAGCTTCCTGTCTCTTTTCTCTGCTATATTTAAAGGGTTGTACTTTAATTGTGAGTCATCTAGCAAAAACAAGCTTTCATTTTTCAAATTTCACGAGTGAGCGAGAGAATATTTATTGCACAAATGTACCTCTCTTCATGTGCTTTAGCAACTACATGTGAAAAGCAGGTAAATTACAGAATGCAAATAAAATATTATGAATACCGGGTGTTTGTGAAAATGGTACATTTTACAAGTATTTGTACAAGTAAAAAAAAAATGTTAACTTGTTTATTTGAAGACTTTTTCCCGATGAACTATTTTTAGATAAATGTATCTAAAGATTACTTTTTAGATCAAAGTAAAAATTTTTCCCAAAATATGACAACTCCATGGTCCTTTTTTTCTTTCTCAAAAAAAAAAAACAACACAATAAATCCAAGGTTTCAATATAAATCAGAAGCCACACACAGAGGGAAGAATTCAATAAAATAATTTGGCCAGTTTGTGTAGATTTGTGGCATGTTCACACTGTGTTTTTGTTAATCCTCACAAAGATGCTTTCCATTTTAGTTACGTACGAGAAAGAGGAGCATCACATGTTTATATGTATTCAACACATTTTTATCAATTAGATTTCCTGCACTTTATAATATTATGTTTTTTTTATCAGCAAAGTTTAATTTGTTTGTATACATTCATTCATTTTCCTTCTTGCTTAATCTCTTTCAGGGTCACTGGGGTCTGATGGACAGGACAGGTCGCCAGTCCATCGCAGCATTTGTTTTTATGGGAAACATTATATTCCATAGTTTGTGATTAATGTTTTGAGATAGAAGAATAGCCCACATTGTAAACCTTTATTCAATAAACATTAAGGAAAGTACTGACACACCCCCACCCACAAGTCACCACTCGGGGCGCCACCCCCCAAAACCTGTAAAGCTAGCGGAAACACTGCTTATCATACAGCACACCGTTTGTAAATGTTTGTAGGAATGTTGGTAGAACTGCTTTCGGCCAAGAGTACTTTGGCTCCTGCCGTCGCATCGAACATCTCTCCATTTTAAAAGCTGCTGCTGTTCGTTGCATTAAATTGGTCTTACAGCAAAGCAATAGACTTTAAACACATTTTGCAGCAGCGTGTTGCACATTCTTTATCTGTTATAGCAAAACCAAACTAATTCTATATTTTTTACTAACAAGTTCTTCCCTGTTCATAAAGGGAAGAGGGCTAAGGGAAAAGGGAACATAAAGGGGACGGGCTAAGTCATCTTGATGGGAGGGGAGCATCGGCAGATGTTTAGAGATAAAACAGATTTTAGTTCCAAAAAAACAATGTAAATGACACCGTCTCAATTTATTATGCCATATTATCACCTATTAAGAGTATCCACCTCCTGACTATAACAATACCTTTCTTCAAAATAATAAAAAAATCTTAAAATGCACCATTATATTGTGAATATTAAACAACACTTTTAGGTAATAAATAACTGGAAATTGTCATTTGTTGTGTTTGCAGCATATTTACTGAAATCAAAAGCCATTTCAATCAATATTTGAACACAGGACCCTTGTTTGATAGGAGCTACCAAGTCTTTTGAGTTTGGACAATTTCAGCTTAGAACACCCTCCCAGAGCTTAGATGCCTCCTACCCTACCCTTAAAAGGTTCTCGGAGGTAAAAGAGCCGCTCGGTAGCACTTATCCTTAATTTTCATAGTGAATTTGTACAGGAAACAGGAAAGAAATGGCTCACAACAAATCCTCTCTTTTCTCCGCATTTTTAACAATGTTAACTCCTTTTAACTCCTTATGATCAGCGGCCAACAGTATAAACTGTTCGACATCCATGATTTTTTATATGTGTTTTTAAACTCTTCTAGGTTGTCACAATCTTCTTGCTATTCTTGTTTCCTGTTTCCCTGTGTTAATATTTCTTTGACGCAGATGAAAAGCATCCTGCTGAGAAGCCATCAGAAGCTTTGTGTAGAGTCCGTGGGACTCCAGAGGCTCCAGTAAATTCACATATCGGTTTGCTGGTATGTAATGGCATGTTAGCAGCTGTTCTTTTGATCCGATGCATGGAGCTCGCTTATACCTGCACGAACCAATCAGCCACAAACCTGATTATCGCGTTTAAGTTTTTGTAAAATATCAAATGTTTTCATACCTTATCCAAGGTATTAAACTTTTCACACTTTCCCTTTTCTTCCCTATTTTGCTTAAAAATGGTGCTCCACTTAGTAATGTGGAACATCCACCTTTAGCTTTAATTAGCTTTAATTGGGCTCACCTGATAATCTAATTATCACAGGTGTCCGAGATCAAAAACAGATACAATGCCATCGATGTATTGGACTTAAAAACAAAATATTTAATCGCTGTGTCACAGAATACTTATTAATTTAACTTAATTTCTTGAAAAACTGTGTGTTGTCCTCTAACATCTGTTGCTTGGTTTAGCAAGAGATTTAGAAAAACCGCAGAAAGAGAAGCAGCCATTGTTTAGAAGGCTTAAATCAACCCTAAACCTAAAATCAGCCACTTACCTGCAAGTCCAGGGCACTGAGTTTATTCTTGTCTCCTGAGTTACGCTTGTACTCCTCGATGCTCCAGGAAGGCAGTGGGCGCTTGCCATCAGGCAAACGCAGCTCCGTGTACAGAGGACTGCTGTTCTTCACATGGGTCTTGATGGAGGGAGGGAACGGGTGCGGAGTGAACACCTGCTCCACCAGGTACGACTCCTTGGGTGGCTTTGAGGAGCGGTGGCCCTGATGCCCTTCATACTGGCGTTCAGTCTGTGGGAAAGAGATACATGTGAGTAAACGAGGATGGTTTCTATTCTCTGATATGAAGTGCTGATTCCATTGCTAGAGCTGGTTACTCTTGCTTTCAATCATGGCAGCTGGTTTGTGTGGCCCCACAGCTAGCTTAAACCCAAACCAGCTTGGCTTAAACACTTAATATGCAATAATAAATAGAATGTAAAAAACAAAACCACTAGTCCTAAGTACTAATATATGGTCAACGCCCAATGGCCAATTTCAGGCTTGGTTCTATTAACAGCTGCTTAGAACCTAATGGCCAAGGGTGGGGGGGGGGGGGCACCCTAAACCAGACACATATATATTTATGAATGAATTAAGCTAATCTTGCTCTCCATATGCCTCATTTCCTGTCACCTTCTCTACTGCCCTATGAAATAAAAAGTAGAGGAAAAATGTAACAGCAACAGGAGTAATCCTCCAAACTCAAATTATCTTTACTTGCAAAAACTGAAACAAACCAAGGCCTCTACACAGCGATCCAAATTTAGGATTCAAGCAACAACACAACGCGATTGAAACCATGGGCGCCAACTGCAGTTGACAAATCTGACCGAATAAACGGTGCTGACAAAAGAGTTTTGGATTGCAATATTGGATTTGTTTTCACAAGGAGAATGACCAAAGAAAGCTGGCACTTTTGATGATGTGAGTAGAATGTAAAAGAGCCACTCGGTGACTCTCATCCACATTATCATAGCGACTTCGCACACGGAACAGGGCAGAAATAGCACGCCAAAAATCCTCTTTTTTCTCCACATTTTTTATCAAACAGCTCCCTGTGTTCTTTGATTTCTGTTGTATAACAAACGCCATCTTCAGGCAGGCACCGTCACTGCATCAATATTTCCTTGACCCAGACAAAGAGCACCCTGCTGAGAAGTCATTAGAAGATTTGTGTAAATTTTATCAGTGTGTAAAGGCTATCAGCAGTGCAAACAGACGGAGCTTCAAAAGAAATCCTTCAAAAATGCAGCAGATAGCACCAATTTAACCAGTCAAACAGAGCCATCAGAACTAGAGTTGAACAAATGATGATAAATAAGTGAGTCTGAGTTGTTTACCATTAACTGGGTCATTGTACAAAATGTGAGGTTTGTAAAAATAACTTTAATTGTAAACTGTGACTAGAGTATCCTTATAAATCACTAAATAATGTAGTTATAAGTAAATTTTTTATGTATTTAACTCTCAATGCCCTGAAATTTTGAGTGCTGATAAATGATCCAAGAACAGCCATAAAAACAAAAATTCAAGAGTGTCGTCAAGCACCAATAACAATTCCTTTTATGGACTTTAAGAGGAAGGGGCCCATCACTTTTGCAAGCAGAATGCTGAGGCAACACTCCTCTTGAAATACTTGATACACGTACAAAACAGACAAATTAAGGTCATTATATTTTCTTGTTCATGTTCAAAACATCTCGAAATCATTAAAGTTAGAGTCTGGAAGTCTGTCAAACTTTGTTAGGGCACTGAACAGAGGTTAATTTAATCTAGATTTCAGTAGTACTCTGTGATAAATATTTTAGGAATTACTAATTCTATGGTATGGAATATCTGTCCAGCAAAGCATAGAGTTAAAAACTGTACAATGGCTAAAAATTTAACTGGGATTCACTCCCCTGACCATGGCCTTCCTCATTTCCAACCCGGATCACAACGAGACTAAAAAAAGGATAATTGGAGACAGGAAGTGAATTAATAAGCAAGCCGTCCCTTTAAGGAAACTGCTGTTCTCTGTTGGCCTGAGGGAAGGTGAAAATGAAAGAAATCCACAGGAGTGAAGCAGAAGAGTGCAATGCTGCTTCCTGCAGGGAAAATAATAATCAAACAAGCACACACATGCAAATGTGAGATGGCCAACAGAGGCCTGGAAAAATATGGTCTTTCTCATATCCACACCGCACATGATGGGAGATATTCCTCGCCAACAAAACAGCAGTGAAATAAGATCCGCTGTAGGTCAGACTCAATGTCATCCTGAACACGACTCTGTATCTTCCTATTTCATTTTAAAACTGTATTTGTGATACTGTTTCTTCTGCAAAAACTTAAGCCCAGGTTCGTTCTTAGGTTTAGATTAGTATAGAATAGAATAATATATACATATTTTGACTGAGTTTCTATGAAGGCGTAATATCACAATTTTCAAAACCCAATTTTCTGTACCAGAGACATAAAGCTACAGATTTGGTTGCTAGGGTAAAAGGTATGGTTGTTAATGAGTGCCCATGGATTGTTTCTTTGTCACTATGATTTATATAAACCAACTCTCATTTGCCTGTTATGTTTCTAAGATTATATAATATTTTGCTGATACAGTTGCTAGGGTAAAGTATGGTTACTAGGGACATTTCAGACACTCCATTATAGTGTGATAAATTGATTAATACACAGCCACTCCACCAGACATCCAAAATGTAATAGATATTTAGCACAAATATATGACTTTTTTACCTCTTTTGCTCTGTGGGACCAAAGTCGTTATGGATGCAACAAAAAGCTAATTGTATGAAGTCGAATAATAATACTTCCTTTAATCAGGATAATCAAAAGTGGAAATTGCACCCCCCCCTCCCGGCACACACACACACACACACATAAAATATATACACATAATATACAAAACACACACATAATATACAAAACTGAAAACAAATAGAAGAATTTATCTCACAACAGCACAGCGGTTTTTATCAGGAGAGGTGCAGAGATAACTGAGGCCTTAGAAAACAGGCCTTAAACATAACTCTACAAAGGAAACCAATGTGAATGCTTTCACTTTGAGGAAATAATGCAAAATATTACGTGTTATTATCAGAAATACTAAAAGTAGCAGAAGGAAAAGAAATGAGAATTGAAGATACAAGTAAAAAATATAAAGATTTATAATATTGCTGTAATCAAAGAAAAATATAAGTACCAATTTATTGGTAGATTTTTTTAAAGAAGGTGTAGTGGTGTACTCTTCCTGTCTGACTGTAAATACCTATCCATTCATACTAAGGGTGAAAAAACATAGATATAGTACAAGAGAAAAATGTAAATATATAATAAACAGAGATAGACACTCTGCTCAAAATACTTTGATTAGTGAGTGGCGGCCAACATCTTTATAATGTTGATTGATTCCTGTCAGAAAACAAGTTCACCATCAGCAACTCTTTTTTTTTTAAGCTAATGTACATTTTTAGGCCAGTGGTGATCTTGTTTTCTGACAGGAAGCAATCAATTATAGATGTGCTTTATATGTTTTGATGTCCTAAAAATGTACATTTGCTTTTATATTATATTACAGGGCAGCACGGTGGCGCAGTGGGTAGCACTGTAAGCTTCCTGGAAGAAGTTTGCATGTTCTCCCCTGTGAGTGCGTGGGTTTCCTCCGGGTACTCCGGTTTCCCCCACAATACCAATTTCTAATTGAATAATCTAAATTCCCCTTAGGTGTGAATGACTGTTGCCCTGTGTTTGACTGGCGACCTCTCCCTTGTGTACCCCCGCCTCTTGCCAGATGTGTGTTGGAGATAGGCACTGGCAGACCCCTGTGACCCAAAAAAGGGAATTAGTGGGTTGAAAAATGAATGAATGAAATGTATTACATACATCATTATCCATTTTTGTTTCCATTTCTACAAAGTTACGTAGTGATGTACTATAAATCACTGAATGCTAAATTGAGAAAATGGTGATTTCACCAGTTTTTATTACAGTTCCAAAGAAAAAAGGAAAGAGCAGAGGAATGCATTTTTCATAAAACAATGTTAGAACTTGAACAGAGGTCAAAAATGAAGTTTATTTCAGCAGTCACTCAATTTTATCACGTATTGGAGTTAAACTCTTCATTTTTTTAAACACCACTGGTTTATAACAGACAGATGTGCATGTTGAATTGCCAAGCAAAATATGTGCATCTGTTGTTTTAAAACAGCGCCTGACAGATTTGTGTTGAATGAACCCAGAATCTTAGCTGAAACCTTATTAACGGTCCCTTTTAAATAAAGGCTTGTTTATGCTTCACCAGAAACAAATATTTAATGTGAGCTTTAGCCTGAGCTCTACTTTCCATGAGCTTATCATTTTAGCAAGCTGGCACTTTTGTCTCATGTGAATAAGAAAAGGTCATTTTTCAAGGGCACGATGTGAGAAGAAAGAGATGCTGTGCTAAATGCTTGTCTGGAAGTGACAGTTCTCATGTGTTTTCTCTCTGGGCTCACCGTTGCACACAGTTATCATCCTGAAAGCCTGGTGTAACAAAAATAATTTAAATCAGAGATATGGATTAATGAGGACTGATTCAGGAGGTTGTTAACGTGTTAGGACACAAAAGACCCTATGCTCTACACACTGGGACACTAATTATTGTTGATGTACAATTTGCGACCAACCAACTAATGAGGAACAGTCAAAATAACAAATTTTATGCCTTGCCAACAGGGACACCCACTAACAATTAAGAATGCATAATTATACGCTATAATACATGAATAACTTTCTATTAAATCAGCTGAGATCTAAGTAAATGTCTTTGCAAATGGATTTCCACCAAAGATCCCCCAAAACTTAGAGGCTGCAAATAATACAGAAACTGCGGTCCTCTCTATAGCTAATATACCGGTTCTGTATAATCTGCATTGGTTGGCAGTCAAAGGTAGCATTTAAAAATATAAATGTCATGGTTGCCAGGGAGGGGTCACGAACATCAAGTAAAATGCACTTGTCATTATGGTTTATATAAACCAACACTCATATGTCTATAATGTTCCTAAACTGATATAATAATCTGCTGATACAGTTGCTAGGGTAAAGTCTGGTTGCTAGGGAGGTCTCATGGACATCAAGTAATATGCACTTGTCATTATGGTTTATATAAACCAACACTCATATGTCTATAATGTTCCTAAACTGATATAATAATCTGCTGATACAGTTGCTAGGGTAAAGTCTGGTTGCTAGGGAGGTCTCATGGACATCAAGTAATATGCACTTGTCATTATGGTTTATATAAACCAACACTCATATGTCTATAATGTTCCTAAGCTGATATAATAATCTGCTGATACAGTTGCTAGGGTAAAGTCTGGTTGCTAGGGAGGTCTCATGGACATCAAGTAATATGTACTTGTCAATACGGTTTATATAAACCAACACTCATATGTCTATAATGTTCCTAAGCTGATATAATTATCTGCTGATGCTGTTGCTAGGGTAAAGTCTGGTTGCTAGGGAGGTCTCATGGACATCAAGTAATATGCAATTGTCCCTGAGGTTTATATAAAGCAACAATTATAAGTTTGCACTCAAATTTTTGGTTGCTATAAGGAGTTAGTCACATCATTCAAAGTATGCCAAATATGGGTTATCTAAACCAACCACTGTGCATTTAGATCTCATAATTTAGTTAGTATGGAGGAGTTGGTGACTTCTAACATATTGTTCCTGGTGTCACTATAAGTGCCATAAACAAACCCCCATGTTTCTATGATTTTAAAAAGCTGAGACAGAGATATGTCAAATTAACTGCTATGGTCTGGTTGTTATGGAATGGCCTGTGACATAATACAATGTTCCCCAAGACACTATTAGTAAAATAAACCAATCCCCATGAGTGCCATAAGCCAACCCCAATGTCTCTATATCATTCATCAAAGCTGAGAAAGGGTTTTGAAAATTTGCTAGCTAGCATTAACGATTCTATGTCATTGGAACATTTCCCAGTTTTTTCAATGGCTTCCCCATATTACTTTACTTGCCCCAGTCTGAAAAGATACAGCAACCCAAGTCAAATCAGTTTTAATGTCTTGGCAAAGTTTGGTGGCTGTATCCAGATTTACTAGGACAAGATAAGTTGATTATTCTTCCAAAAGCAATAGACGAATAACAATTGGTTGGCTTTTAACATTCATTTTCCAACCCGCTTATTCCCTTTCGAGGTCACAGGGGGTCTGTCGGTGGAGATTGGGGGAGAGCCACAGGAACACCTTGGACAAGTTGCCAGTCCATCACAGGGCAACATTCACACCTAAAGGGAATTTAGATTATTCAATTAACTTAACCGCATGTTTTTGGGATTGTGGGGGAAACCGGAGTACCTAGAGGAAAACCACGCAAGCACAGGGAGAACATGCAAACTCCTTCCAGGAAGGCCACAGGCAAGCCACGAACAGGCAACCTTCTAACTGGAAGGCCACAGTGCTACCCACTGCACCACCATGTACACTATCTTTTACAAACCACTATTATAAATAGTGTGGGTCTGAGTATAAACACCAAGAAAGAGATGTGGATTTAAACTTCAGTGCAGAGATTCTGAAGCCAAACCTGAATCTTCAGCAGGTCGAATAAAACAGAAGCATGTACAAGAGGCGTGCACAAGAAATTTCCTTTCAGAGGAACCATCCCAGTTGTTCCTCCTGCTGTGATAGTGTTGTGCATTGGAATTAGAAATGACAGTTCTGTTAAGTCTATTCTCTCTGGGTTCCCTCGCTGTGCTTTCAAATAAAGACATCTTGCTAAAAGCCTGACAGAACAACTTCATTCTCATTCGAGACAGAAGGTGGAATTATAATAAAAGCAAGAATGGATACAGACTGAAAGAAAAAAAGATTTATCTAAACCTTCACTGCTCAGAAAAGTTGTTGGCAGAGCCGTTTTTCACCTTGAATTCCACCGACAGGCCTCTCTTTTTATTTCACTGTATAATCACTCTTTGTGCAGGATTTGACAATTATTTGAAATGAAAGAGGAAATCCGTGACACTGAATTTCTCTCTTCATTAGCTGTTATCGTTGCTACATCTCAGCCAAAAGTTTGTCGGTTCAATACCGGCTGAGAAGCTTTTTTAAATGTTCTTCTGCTTGCTCAAGTCGCCTTTGGAGAATCTGCTTTTCTCCCAAAGTCAAAGAACATGCCTACAATTAATAAACCGAGACGCTCTCAGCAGATTAATGGGGTTGTTTGTGGGCTCTCTCTGTTCTCTCCTTTTTTTTCCGTTAAACGTTTAGGGTTTCTTCAGCTTCAGGTTTGTTTTTTACTTTGGTTTGTTTGTAGTACTTACTTTTTAACCAGTAGAGTTTTGGTAAACGTGGGGTTTGTTCAGACGTGGTGCTTGGTAAAAGCGACTCGCATCTCTGCCAGTCTTACACGCTTTGCACTGCAGCATCTCAGTTGTCCACCTACAAGTGTCCAGTCTGAGCGTGTTTTTAGCACAGCTGGAAATTTGGTCAGTCCACGGCATGCTTAAAATAACATACCGGTTAAAGCCCCGTCCATTTCAAGACAACATGACCCACTTCCAGGTTAAATCCCACCCACTTCTGGGTTAGGCCATGCCCACTCCGAGTACAGATAATTCATATGGTTAACAGATACAGATAATGCTGTACTCGCTCATCCCTATTATTTAGTGAAGTCTTTCTGAACTTTTAGTGGTCCTCATAAGAAAGTCTGTATATGAAACTAAATGAGACTTAATTTTTGAAGCAAACAAATTCCCAAAAAAGGCGGCAAGGCAACAGAATGCACCAGACTGTGTGTTTTCATTACTGTGAATGAGTTTGATTAACCAGCAGCTTCCCTGTGAGATCATTCACTAAAATTATCTACTAGCTTAGATCACCAGAGAGAGGCAAAGCATCCTCCAAATCTCCAAAAAGACCAGAAAGGATGAGACAGGAGCTGCCAGGCTCCGAAACAAGGCACAGAGCCAGCGAGAAAGAGCATCAGGCAAAGCTAAGGAAATATGAAATGATCCACAAGACTAAAGCAGGGTTCAATTGATTAGGGACGATACTGTATAAACAGCACAACAGCGTGTAGAGAATAAAAAGAGACCAGTACATGGAAGGAAAACTAAAGAAGGAACACAATGTACCTGGTTATAAAAGCAAGCATATACTACCAACAAACAGACCAGGGACTGCATCTTATAATTGCCTTAATGCAGAGTCCTCCATGCAATCACCAGAAACGGACATGTTGCTTTCCCTACAAATTATGTTCTTAACCCCTTCAGACTTAGCATCCTTTACAATAGACATTTTATGTTAACCCAATTTTTTTGTGATTTTTTTCATCCTGTTTAAACCTTACTTTCCAGGCATTTGTTTCCACATTTTTATTTCAAAAGAATGTAAGTCAGGGTCCGGTTTGTAATTTATTTTACATTTAAATTACGCCAACAGTGACAGTAACTGCAGCAACCACTTTGAAACATTACATGAGTAAGAAAACAATAAATCACGTCTCCAATAAAATTTGATTCTTGACTTTTTTGGAATTATTATTATTGTAAGCAAACCTTAACCTTCAATGGATACAGGAAAATGCCATTTTTTGCTGTCTGAAGCATAGCTTTAAGTTTGAGGAACATCCAGTTTGACTTTTAAAAGTGAAAGTGCTTTGTGTATCAGGTTATTGGTTTTGAAAAAAAAAAACAGTAATATTCGCAAAAATGAGTCATCATTAAAATGAATCTTCAGTTAGTAAGAGGTTTGCCAGCAAGTTGTGTGCCCACTTTTTTTATGTTTTTTTTTCTCTTTCACAGAACACACTACAAACAATATCTAATCACAATAGTCTTGGGTCTAAATATCAATCACAGCTGATTGTGTCATGAAAAGGAGGCGTTTTGGGCGAATGATTCACAAAACCAATCGTTTGGGAGATTCCTTAAAATCCTATAAGAATAAATATATTTTAAAAGACAACGAAAATGTTTTTGACCTTGCATGTGTGTCAACCCGTTCAACTCCAAATAATCAATCAAAATCACAATAGAAACATGAAAAATAATTCATGTCTGATGTAGGATGAATTAATCCGATACATGAAATTAGATGACGTATAACTTGCTGTGTCGTCACAAGATTTTAACAAAAAAACTATTCAATGGTCAACAAAGTGGCAAAACTCCATAGTTGGTAAAGAGTTTACAGGACCAATCTGCCATGAAATCCCAGTTCCCTATGGGGGACTGAATTAAAATGATTTGTTTGTTGCGCTGCTGAGCTCTCGGCTCAATCTGTGAAAAAAATGAAGCTAGATGAAGGATACAGTGAATAAACAGTGTGATAATTGCACCGCAAGAGACTATGGCTGTACTGTTAGAGATTTAGTATTAAAACCAGCTTTATTTCAGAAAAATTGTCTTCATGCCTGCATGCTTCTTGGAGGAAGAGTTTGAGGGAAATTGAGCAAAACTACCATGGTGGGAGTCAGTGAAATGTAATAGATAATCTGACAACTGTAAAAGTGTAGCACATGAATATCAATTAAGTTATGGGACAATCTTTCAAATCCATGATCTAAAAGAAAATTATGGTTTGTGGGCACAACCCAGTGTTATTTGCCAATCTGTGAATTAAACACAATGATAGTATGCCTAAAATAGGATACACTAGGATTACTTCTAAATTTGCACCATAAGAAATAGGGGTGTAACGGTTCACGGGGATGTATTGAACCGTTTCGGTACGGCCTGTTCGGTTCGGGACACTTGCGTACCGTTTCGGTATTCGGTATTTTTATTAAATTATATAAATGCATTATTAGCGCGATATTAAGTGCAGCGGAACAATGTTCCTAGGCGAGTTTCCGCACGGACGCTATTGACTGACGAGCGCGAGAAGGAAAATGGAATCTTATCAAAAGCGAAAGACCAGAGCTTGAAGACCCTGGTCTCTTTGAGAACACTTACATAACGGTAGAAAGTGGATAAATTTAAAGTTGTATGCCGACATTGTTCCACGGAGATAGTTTCCGCACGGACGCTATTGAGTGACGCCGAGCACGAGCGCGAGAGGGAAAATTACATGGCAAAAGCGAAAGGGAAGCCAGAGCTTGAAGACCCGCTCACCTCACATAAACACTTTGGCTTCTCTGTTAATTAACGGGGATAGACCATAAATTTAAAGTTGTATGCCGACATTGTTCCACGGAGATCGGGCAGGCAGCTGGAGATATTATAACCAGATCTATAGAAAATGTGGATAGGTAATCTATCCTAACTAGTTGCAGTTATTTTTTAATGTGTTTTTCTTAATAAAGAGTGCACTTTATTTAAAATATCACCCAAATGTGTCACTTTTATTTATTTTATGCAAGAATTCTACTGTGTATTGGCAGAAAATCCTTATTGTTTTGTACCGAACCGAATGAACCGAACCGAACTCTCCAAGACACTGTACCGAACCGAAAACGATTTTAGCGTACCGTTACACCCCTAATAAGAAACATTTGACAAATCAACATCTCATTCAGTGCTTTTAAAGCAAGTATACAGAAGACCAGCATGCCTTGTTACGGTAAAAAATAATTGTTGTTCTGAGAAGATGTCAAATCAACATAAAATAATTAGCCATTTCAGTGATGAAGGGACCTTTAGCAGATTAAATCTGATGACTCTCCTGATCTGTTGAGATCCCTTTTCTTTAGTATTGACTAAGAGATAGAGCAGTTGAGTCATTTGGTAATTCAACAGGAAATCTGCCATGCAGCATGCAGAATACACATCCACATAAAAACTCCTGCATTACCTCTCTCGACTTCCTGTGCCTGTCCTTTCCTTCACTGTGTCGTTCTCTTTCTTTTATTTCCTCTGCTGTTTGATTGGAGTAAGAAACAGTCCTCCAATCCCGAGGTGAATTTGTGATACTAGCCACTTTAGACTCTGTGGCACTGACCTCCTCAGTCAGTGACCTTGATGACCTGCGTGTCAACATGCTCTTCTTTAAAGCTTTTACCCTCAGGCTTTCAGACCCATCAGCCTCTGTACAGCACCAGTCTGGATTTTTGTCTACCTTCATGTTGTGCCCAGTGGTGTGGCACTGGAAAACATGAGGCGAGAGGTTTGCATCAGGCTGGATCTGTTCAACAATATCGTTCTCGCATTTCCCATTAGCCTCAGGTTCTTGAATCTTCTCATCCAGTTTTGTAAGCTTTGAAAGAACCTGAGAGATCTCTCCTCGTACCCCTGAAAGGCATTCAAGCTTCTTCTCAATCTCTCCAATCCTGAGCACTAGTTTACAAACACTTTCTTTGAGTTGATCATCAGGATTTTCCAATGACTGGAAGAGTTTATCAAGTTTGATTCCGGTTTTACCCAACTTGATAGTGTTGCATTCAGGTGAGCTCTCCCCATCTGATTTTGTCACCTGAGACAGTGAGCCATTGCTGTTATAGCATGATTGCACCACTCCAAGTGACTCGCACACGCTCATGTCATCCAAAAACCGAAAGATATCACTGATGTTGTCGCTGACAATCTCTGAGTCTTCATCTGAGTGTTTAAAGGGAGGCCTCTCGGTATATTTGTTGTGACTGGGATAATCTTTCACCTTTCTTGATTCTTTCTGTTCGGTCTGTGTCCCAACACTCATGCCATTGTCCAGATTACATGACTGAAAGGATGGACAATTGATGCCCTTCTCTTTGTACCATTTTCCTACCTCTCTTTTATCAACTGCTGCTCCACAAGTCACAGTAGCCACATCTTTTGTTTTGCAACCATTAGACTTCTTGGGGTAACCTGAGGGGGAAGATGTGGGCTTGTCTTTTGCACTCTGATACTGTTTTTCCTTTTCCATGGTGCAGAAATTGTGTCTATGATTGTCCTTTTTCCCATTCAAGAAGGACCGTTCAAAGTCAGGACCTTCTTCTGTATTGAGACTCAAGCTCTTGATAGGCCAGGCCGGCTGTTTTCCATGCTTGCCAGAAGTTCTCCTGTTACTGACACACTCAGAAACTGTTGTTGGTCCAAAGTAGGTTGATGCTTGCAAGTCGTCCAGACTCTCATGCTTCGCCCGTCCTTTGTTCTGGATGGGTGAGCTGAAGGGTTCAAAATAAGGGTTGCTGTATGGCAACTCAAAACTGTGATTAAAGAAAGTAGGAGGCTTGTTTAGCTCCCTCCTGTGATGGTATTCAACACCAGCTTTGGGATTCCCTCTGCACTCTGCGGTAATCACATGGGGTGAAAAGGCAACAAGGTTGTGGAAATCCTCTTTGAAGATATTCCGCTTTTGCACACATGAGTGCACCGTGAAAGGCTCTCCTCTGGACACATATACATCCTTGATTCCTGGGTTGGTGTGGAGAGACTCCTGGTCTGTAGCAGACTCACTGTCGGTGTCCATGGGGAAGTAAGTGCTCTGCATCTCGCACGGAGGAGGACTGGCACTGCTGTACTGAGGCAGATGCTGTAGTTTATCCATCGATACTGCCCTACATTTCAAATCCTTCGTGACTCCCAGGAGGAAGTTGGGGTCTGAGGTTGGTATAAATTGCTGGCAGTTGTTGCAGTCTGACTTGGGTGAATTTCGAGATACAGGATGACCCCTGGTGTCCAAACGGTTGTAAGTTCTGTCATTGTCATTAAATTTATACACATCCGAGTCTGATCGGCAGGATTCAAAGGACTGGTTCTTATGAAACTTTGGTCTCTGACCCATTGGCAGCTTTTCTTTGGCCATTCCTCCATTCATTTGGATGAGATTAAACATGGTGACAATGTCAGCCGCTACCATGAGTTTCTTGGACTGCTGGTCCTCCACTGAGCACCTCATTTTGTCTTTAAATAATGTTGCAGGGAATGCTGGATCCAAACATGCCGTGTAGAAAAGGAGACTCCTCAGCTTAGCCAAATGGACCAAGTCAAACCTGGCACAGAGTGACTTACAAAGATCTTGGTAGGAAACAGTAGTGTACTTGGTATCCAATTCCTCCAAAATCCTCACAAGGAAGAGGGAGTACTCTGGCATAGCATCCATTGTTGTTTTAATTCTTGATTTTGTGAAGAAAAAACAGGCTGCAGGAAACAGATGAATGATTAGTGACGGATGAAATCTGAGCCATCTGCTGAACTATGACAAAGGGACATCAAGATGCAGGTCTATTAGCAATACTGACACAAAAGGAGTAAGGGGGTACATGACTGACACGTCTCTTTTTAACCTTTAAATGGTTGCTTAAAAATTCAAGAAATATGTAATACTCAAGAAATATGTAATATACATTTACACAACTTACTAACATAAAGACAAGTGGAACATTCCAGAAATACAAGATATTAGATGATAAAAGTTTTTCCCACAAGACAATTTAAGCATCTATCATTGGTGTATTTACAATACTTTTATAAACACATAAGAGAAGCCCTGCATTGGATCTGTCCAGGATGTACACTGCTTTTCACCCTATGTGAGCTGGAGAAGAACCCTGTGACCCTGCCAAGGAACAAGTGAGCAAAAAAATTTAAATGATAAATGGAAAAGCTCACCTTCTTCCTGATATTTCCCAAGTCAGTGGATATGGGTCATGTTGTTAGTAGGAACTATTTCTAAGGTTAAATGTTACTAACATTTTAACACCAGAGATGTGCCTTTAAAGATGCCAAAGATATGGTTTTGTTATATAAATATTATGCAATAAACAAGGACATGCAATGTTGCTTTAATAAGTCTTTAAATAATAGACACAATCTGGTCTGAAAATGGATGAACCAGTGGCTAAAGACAGAAAAAAGTAAAATTAATATGTTTGTAGAAATTGTGGCAGAATATAATTTACGACATTTCATAACAACAGATTATTTAGTTAATGTTGTGATTTAGTTTTGCCTCTTAGAATGAATGAAATACATTTATATGAGTAGGTTTACATATCATTTTATATTCACCTTTTTAAACATTACAAATACTTATCAATTTGTTATTGAAAAGGTTAACTAAATTCAGATCACATTGAACAACATGGACGATTTACACAAAATATTAAGTTATTAACTGTATCCTTGTGACCCTCATTACTTCGATAAAACAACTCCAGATATTAGCTACATTTCTTGCTAAATATTATATGTCACAGAGACTTTACCAAAGTTCTTACCTATGAAAGTGCACCGTGCTTTACATCTGGTCTGTAGATCCTTGGACAAACAAAGAACATAATTTAAACAAACAGTTAACAGAAATGTAGCTGGTTTCAATGGTTTAAATATAACTGCTGTTTACAAATGCATCTGTGCTGTTTCACGTGGATGCTAAATCAAAGAGATATAAATCATGTACCAAAGCAGTTTAAACCGCATCACGTGATCAATTAAAATAAAATACATAACATTGCATAATTCCAGAGGCTTGACACATCCAATGACATGTTAAATGTAGTGAACAACCCTAAAATAAAACCAAGAATGAAGGAAACGCACCTTTTGAACGGGTCCCGTTTGCTCGACAGCAAAATTACCTACAGCCTGCTCCGAAGTGCTCTATTCACTCACAGGCATTTCATCACGTTTTAACAGTCTATAAGGCATAAACACAGTGCTCCTTACAACCAGAGGGACATGCGATGGAATGGCCGAGCTCTCTTCCTCTGTATCCCATCCGGATTGCGGGGGGAGTTTGAGAGGGAGCTGCAGCCCTCTCTCTCTCTCTCTCTCTCTCTCTCTCTCTCTCTCTCTCTCTCTCTCTCTCTCTCTCTCTCTCCGTCATAGATTCAGCTCCGTGTTTACCTACAGCGACGGTGTGTCACAATGGCTGCATCTCAAGCTCCTGGAAACAGGTTGAGGAAAGAAAAATGGAGATTCAAATTTAATTTAATTATAACACGGATAATCATCGTCGTCAGCAGTTAAAAAAAACGCGGGAAAACCAAACAACGGTTTATCTCCCGTGCCCCCCCCCCCCCCACCGCCAAAGAGGACAGTTAACGTTCAGTTTTATCTGGAGATGTTTTATTTTTATTTTTTACATGGTTATTCAATTGTAAAGGAAAATAGTGTGATTCATATTATTCTTCTAATGAGCCAATTAAAAAGTGAAACTATGGTTTTCTGTCAGCTGTTAATGAAAACAACACATTCGTTATAATCCACTCTAATTAAAAACACAACAAATAAATTACATATACAACAGACTCAGTGTGTCCAATTATCAGGATTCTAATACAGAATAATTATTTTACTGTTGTGCACAGAGAAGTTTTTGTTTAATTTAAAAAATCTTTTAATAATAAATAATTGTAATAATTCAACTTCAGAAGAAATACTCTAGAACTGTACATTACGAATTGTTGTAGTTGGATGTTGTATGTTGATAAACATCTATAAAATAGAGCATTTCAAATGAACTGAAATCTTCACTGATTCTGGCCTTTGTGGGAAGTGTCTACAGAATAGATCTCTCACTTTTAAAGATATTGTTATCCAATTTGAAATTTGGGTTGCAAATGAAATTTTGGTTAGCTTCACATTTTGATTCTGTGATTTCCTTCTAATACCCCACAAATATAGTCATCTGCATGCATTACTGTACAAAAATGTTAGGCAGATTTGTTTTCACTATTTTTTTTTAAGTGTGTTCAAAGTTCTTTACTCAACAACAGTAAGAGATATGGTATTTGTATCGTCTATGTACTCCCCAAGGTTCAGAAATAACATCTTTACTTTGGGTATGCTTTTTAAATTTGTTTTAGTATTTTTTTTTTTTATTGTAAGATGTGAACAATTAATCAAATGATTACAATAAACTTGGTGTAAAGATGTTGAATTCAAACTTTAATATTTAAAGCATATTAGAAACCATCTTGCTATTTGAAACATTCTGATTGTACACATTAAATACACATCATATAGTTTTTTTTAAATATATTATTGACTGATTATTGATTATTATTGATATTTATTATTGATATATTTTATTATTGATACAAACACATAATGTAGTATCACAAATTGATACAATTTATACATAAGAGAAGTATTTAGAAATATATTCAAACAATTTTGAATCATATTCTAAATAAGGGTTGTTAATTAATTATAATACATATATATTTGTACAAATGTATAATTATTATACAAATATTTAATCATTTTAAATGTGAACTAGATGTAGACCTAGTAAAGCTACGATAAAATGTACAAGTAAATTTACAATGTAAATTCAAATGTTACTTGTATTAAGTACAGTTTTTTTAATTTTTTATATCTATTATTATAACTTTGTATCTGTGTATTAAAGGCTGAGTTTACTATTAATTAATACTATTTAGTACAACACTATAGGCATTTTTTTCACCCCTGTGAGGTCAATGTTGAGACAAAAATGAGTTGTCAATATCAGATGCCTTGACTATTGATCTCTTTTGAGGATGAATGAAATGTTTAAGTCGTATAACATATCAGGCTTCAGGCTCTTGTGTTGGTTTGCATCAGTAACACCCATGTCACATGAAACTCTTGCCACCTCTTTGAGTCAATATCATTTCTCCTGACCAGTCAATACTGCATTAGTGTTCGCCAGTATTGCTCTAGCCTCCTGTTACCGTTGTGCTAGTGGGACAAATAAATTACAAATGTGTGAGACTCCAGAGAAAACTGAAATAAAAAAGATGAAAAGTTATGGTGAGGAATTACAAAAATGTTTTTACGTCTTATATGACTATACTTCATTGCGGAAGAGCTCCATTGTGTATTGCGATCGTTACTTTGAATTACATGCTTGACACCTTTGGTGAACTCAGACGATGAGATTAGAGACTCCTCCTGCACATAAGGATGGCAACAATTCATAAATAAATACATTTTAACAATACTAGAATATTCAAGCTCAACACGTTATGGAACAAAGTGAGCATAAACTCAAAGTAATACTTGAGCCAAAACCTCTAAAATGGACATAAATGTATATTTCTTATAATAAATGGGTCATTTATTCAAAGAGATAGCGAATGAGGCGCAGAGGAATCTTCACAGTTTATTAAACATAAAGTGATCTCGAAGGGACACAGTCCAAACCAAACTAGCCTTTCAAGACAGCAGAGAAGGCAACACGAATTACTCCAGAGGAGAAATAGCAAATCAAAACGAAAGCAGGTCAATAATTGGCAGAGTCTCCATGTCAGGGATTTCCCAGGAGCTGTAAGGCAGAGAAGGGGATTTAGCTAGAGGTGACTGTTTCTGCTGAGGCAAGTGGAACAGAGAGAGATGGAGCCAATGGAACTCAATAGGCACCAAGTCTTCACAGATGACAAGAAACAAGAATTGGTGGCACTTTCTTTCATGGAGGTCAGATCATAAAATGCAGAGATCCCTGAATGTGGCTCAAGGAAAAGAGTTTCTCCTCTCTCTGTTCATCAAAATGTGGTTTAAGAGAGAGCGTGCTCAGTTCAAATCTCTAAGGAGTCATATATTGACTATTTACATAAAATAACTGATTGTTTTCAGTGCTGGGAAAACTGGTGGTACTCTAAAGAAGTGATGGTACTGAGTAGCGGTTCATTCCGGTACACTTAAAGCACTGCATGAGGTCACACATGAGATTCAAGCTTATAATTGGATCTTTCATTATTGGTTAGCTTCATTTAATTCTGTTTTTAATCCGTTGCTTAATTTTTATTAGCATTAGTTTTGTGGAATGGATTATTTCTCCAGATCACCTTTGTTCTGGGTCAACCAATCTCCTTAGTCTGGAAATTCCTTCTGCCCATCCCTTGTGTGGATTGTGTTTTGTACATTTATAATAAATCCTGTTTGCCATTAGAACATCTCCTTGTCGGGGTCCCTATGTCTTAAGCCACTCCCTACAGTGTGAATTAAAATATCGCTCGCAGGTAATTAAGCTCTGTCTGCAGTTGTGTTAAGCCACACCTACTGAACATGGAACCACACCCACGTGTCATCTAATTGGTTGTATTCCCTCACTCCAATCCTAAGCCTATCTATGTTTAGCATGATAGTTACGTCAGGATTCACTGTTTGGTGCAGGGGCTCCATGTTCAGCCGGTGGGACGTATTCCGTCTGCAGTCAGGGGCCCTTGAATTGAACAGCATGACAATGGACTGACAATGATCTTAAAGCCTTTATATCTAGGATCAAGATATTTATTCATACTCTCATCTAAATGATTACTATATAATTACTTATTAGTTGGATTTTTGGCAGAGTAGTTAGACATTCAAGCTCTACACAAAGGCTGAAAGAATGAAAATGGGATTTGTTCTTCAGAAGAGAATCTGAGGGGCAATAACGAAACAAAGTCTCTGAGCTTTCCTTAATTTTCCAGCCAGTTTAACCGCGTTAACAGAGGCCAGACTCAATAGACATTCCACCGGCATTTCTACAGGAAGATAATCAAAGAGATTAAGATCCATGCGTGAAATATTTGGCCTTAGAATCTCAGAGTAAATGTAATTGGATCTCTTTATTATCACGACACAAGTTCTGTCTTAATTCGGAGACTGCCACCTTCGATGGGCAGAGCTTGAAAGTATCTCAGTTCTAAGACACTTTCAGTGCAGCCTTCAGATTATGATGGATCTCCACACAGTATGGTAGTGTATAATTGGAGAAATGTGTTCCCATTCTGAGAAAACTGATGATATGTGCTGTTATAGAACTGTACGCATTTGTAATTCTGCTTCAATATTCGAGATATCTTATACAGATATCTGGAGATTGCAATGACGTATTATTCGCAACATGTAATGGCTTTTCAATGGCTTAAGTTTCTTTAACAGAGATGCACACAGTGTTATAACCATATGTGTCTATGAGGGGAGAAGTAAGAACTTGACAGACAATTTAGGGCTTACACTGCTTTAAATCAAGGGGTTACAGAAAGTTTACCAGCGGCCATGACTCCCACACTTAAACTGCTGCAGGATGACCTTAACATAGAGTTACATAGAGTATGAATGACTCCAGAGAACAAATGACATCAATCAAATGTTTAAAAACAAGACCCTAACACTCGTTAATGGACTCTCGGGTTCCTCACACTTTTGCATCACATTTCAAAATTATGGGCATTGAAGAAACCAGACTAGCGTTAACTCTGTTTGATTCTTCATTGGCTGAGTTTCATTATCTTTTTAACGTTATGACATATTATAAACAATTATAAACACTGTCTATTAAATATTCGATACATGAGTCTCCTGAACAATTAATATGTATTTATTTTTTAAAGCAGAACACATAAGTGGTTTCCAAACTCATTAGTCAAAGATCGAAAGATTATAAGGTAAGAGGTCCAGAATGTTTAGTCATGAACAAATTTTATTTGCACATAACATGGTTATAACTTCTGATGAACCTTCAAGTAATCAAATTTAAAGAGATTAAAGACACTTTTTACAAAAATCAATTTGCAATTTGCACTAACTTAACTTTTTAACTGCCCAAACAACTAAAGATGGGCTTTGTTATAAACTTGAAATGCAAAGAAGAGGTTTGTGTGATTTAGAAAAGAGATTTAAGGCTACATACAAAATACTGCATTTATGAAACTCGTCCAAATCTGGCAACACTGATTCCATGCTGCTAAACATTTAGCAAGATAACTTTGCTGTTATAAATAAAAAAAAGCAAACCGTGAAACTTAATTAGTCTAATTCTATTTCTTTCACAATTCTTCCAGCTTTACATTTCACTTAGATTTACCAAAAGTTGTCAGTCTTCGCTGGGGTTTTTTCTTTTTTGCATCTTTATGGTTGTCTGTGACAAATGACAGTGGTAAGCTTTACAGTTAAAATGATCTGTCTGACAGGATTGTGAGACCTATACAAAACCCCTCTTTTAAGACCTCCCTTGATGTGTTATTGACCAATGAATGGCAACCTGGTAAATAGAGGTAAACAATCATGGCATTTATAAATTAAGGAACCCACGCAAGCACAGGGAGAACATGCAAACTCCTTCCAGGAAGGTCACCCGCGAGACTTGAACCAACAACCTACCGACTGTGTCACCGTGTCGCCCTCTCTTCGGATCATATTTCGTAATGTTTCTGATTGTAAATTTGCATCATTAGTGTATTAGTCTATATAATACGAGGAAGGAGACTGTTATGTGATGTGCCCATCTCTCTTGTGAGATAACACTCCACAGCAAGACGCACGGCAGCAGCACGCAGACACACATTAATCAGCTGTGACCTTGGGTCACCCTTCATCCTCCTCTTAGCTGCTCTTCACCTTTCTCTTCTCACACTGAACGTTTTAACTCAATTTAAGCTCCGTAGGGTTTGTAACTTGCGACTATTTCATGGCGCTTTAACCCGGACGAATCTGTCCAAGAAATTTATTAAAAAGTACTTTTTTTACATTTTAAAAACACTTCTTTTCAAAGCATAGCTAGGACTGGACTACACGAGGAACTCCTGGAGATTTAAAGTGATTGAAATTCACAATTTAATGCTAATTTTAACAATTATGTTAAAGTATTATGAGGTCTATTTCAATGATTTTCAAACAGTGGGCCGCCGTGTGCCGTCTGGTCGGCTCTTAAGACAACTACGTATTCTTTTTTAAAACATTTTTTCACTAATCATTTTAAAATGAGTATTTCACAGAATTTAAAACACTAAAGAGAAAGGTCAGCAATTATTTATGTTAGAATTTAGATTAAAATATCAATAGACCAATCAGACGTCAGATTTAAATTAAGGACCGGCCCATAATGCAACAAGCAAAAGTTTCCAAGTGTGTGGTGAGCAAATACGATGCTGAATACATTATTTTTGGTTTTATAAAACTTGGTTTTAGTTCTGAGGCCACACTGAAGGCACAGTGTGTTGAATGTGGTGAAATTCTTTCAACCGAGGCACTAAAGCCCTCAAAGCTGCAGAGATATTTGGCCTCAAAGCACTCGAGCTGCTTCGGGAAGCCAAAAGAATATTTTCTCCGGAAAAAAGATGGAGTTCTCACTTAACAAAAAGAGAGAACATCTCTATCCACTCAATCAAAAGTGACACTGAAAGCTAGCTATATGGTGGTTTCACTGCGGTTAGTAACTGGGCCTTCGAGTGAAAAAAGTTGAGAACCCTTGGTCTAGTTTACTCAAAACTGATAAGTCATGCCATCTGTTCTGATTGGCTGGTGTGGTTGGGGTGAGCAATGATTGAAATAATTCTCTTTTCAAACTCCAAAACATGAATATAGGGTTACAAAAATCTGGACGAACAACTGTAAATACAACTTTTACCCTGTCTCTAATGAGGAAACAATACAACATGAAGAAAGCCAGATTTTGTTATTTCTCACCGCAAACTTTCAATGGCATTTAGAACTTTTGCCACTTTGGAAATCTCCAGCACTTTTTGACAGATGTTTGGGGTCATTTTCCTGCTGGAAAATCCAAGATGTCGGCTGTGAACCCAGCTTTCTGACACTAGGACCTGCAGTACGACCAAACTGGGTAATCCTCAGATTTCACCATGCCTTGCACAAAGTCAACACGCTCAGTGCCAGGACAGCGAACAACCCACAGCATCACTGAACCTCAACCATGTTTTACTGTAGGTACTGTGTTCTTTTTTGTAGGTCTCATCCTGGTTTGGGTAAACAATAGCACGAGGAAGCAAGATTACAGGTTAAATGAGGATTGCAATCCATCAAAAGAAAAATAGCCTTACTTTCTGTGTATCATCACTTTTACAAACTCAAACATTTTGGTTCTTTGCAGCTTGAGTCAACTTTGTTCCAAGTTTCCAGCAATGATTTGATTTAAAAAACAAAACTTCTACTGGAGCAGTTGCAGCAGTTGGTTAATTTCAGGATAGTTTGTGGATTCAGATTCAGGAGCTTCTGTGCTCATTAAAATGCATCTTCAGTTAATTACGACGGGTGCAATGATTGAAATGGCAAGCGCTGATGGTGACACTCAGGTAATCAGTCGAATTCAGCAGCTTTTCGTCTTGTAAGTGTCAAAGATGTGTTACAAAAATAGCTCCAGTCTCTCACATCTGAGCTGCCATTGTTTCCTTTGGATGTTGGTTTAACCTTTGTTATGTGAGGCAGCGGCGGATCCAAGAAAACACATTTGATAACATCAACGGTTTGCAGCTGGTGGATGGAATGTTAGATCGCAGGTTTATTGTATAAAACAAAATATTGCATTGTTCTTCTTTAACCAGCGGTTTTGAATCTAATTCAATTAAATCTAATTCTTTTTGGCAGCATCATTTTTGTAACATTGATTACAGAAAGCCGACATGCACACACAGTGTAATATGATGTTGTACTCCAAGGGTTAATGGTTCAAAATTGTGATGAACTGTAAAAATGTTACTATCTCAGAGATGTTTAGTAATATTGGACACAAAAATCACTCATCAAATATCTTTAATAAGTCTTGACAACAAGAAAAAAGACAAAATACTGCCTTTAGTTTGCAGAAAAAGATTTCACAATACAAGCTAACAACAGGAAAATACTAATTTTATGGGTTTAAATGAACAGTTTAACTCATACTCTGGTATTTCCTGTTTAGTCACAGTTGAGCACTGTATCAAATACTTATTTTGCTTGGGTTGAGTGAGGCAGAAATGATCTGAACTGGCTTTAAAACACAAACGTCTTGTGGCAAATGGAAAAACAACATGGATGTGAGCTGCATTTTTATTATTATTATTATTATTTTTTTGTCTGGAGTGTCCGTTTAAAGCTTTGCTCAGCAGTCTCGGTTGCTTTCATGCATCATTAGATGATCTGGTTTACTCAGATAGTCTGGCGGCATGCGTGCCTGTGTCCTGGGGGAAGACGACAGGAGTCAGCAGAACTCCTGAAAAATGGAGCAGGAAATTCAATACTGCACCACGAGGCAGAACATGGCACACGCACACACACAGTCCTGTTTTAAATCTATCTGCTACTAAACAGACGCATCATTTCACAGACAGAACAATAACATCACCTTTGAAGCCGGTGCTTTGATTGCTTCTTTGGCTGAGGAAGCTGTGGAAACGAAACTATTTTTATAAACATTGTGAACTTAAGAGACTTCTTCTTAATCCATTGGTTTTAATACAATGTCGACTTACCCATTGTGTCTAAAACCTCTTCAGAACAGGCTTTTCACTAGGTTTGAGAGTTTGCTTAAAGTAATGTTCACCATTTTTCCTGACTGAATCAGAATGAGAAAGAATGAATGCGATCAATGAATAGTTTACTGGAACCACACATATATAGGTGCTAGCCATAAAATTAGAATATTTGAAAAACTTTACAATGTATAGATTCATTTATAGACGCAGCCTGATCAATTTCAAGCATTTATTTCTTGTTAAATTTATAATTTTGATGATTATAACTGACGTTATTCAAAATCTTGTTCAAAAACACATCTCTGTGCGGCTCTAGAAGCATTGATTTCAACTGCAGTCAACTCTTTGTGAATTTTTCCCACACTTTTGAAGAGCTTTTGTTTCACAATCCTCTCCAGATTGCAGTTATGTCTATTGCTTGTACAATTATATCTTATCTCTGCCTTCCCTTCAACTCTCTATTCATTTGCTTCGAAATGTAGCTCTGAGAACAGCTGCCTCCTCTTTCCCTCCTTGTGCAAGGTGTCAATGATCATCTTTTGGGTAACTGTCAAGTCTGTGGAATGCAAGCATGTGGAGAACTCAAAGCCTAGTTACTCTGCTCAGTTGCTCTGATAGTGCTAAGCTGTTCTGCATTGCTGGGTATGGCATATCGGATCCGCTTCACAATACCCCACGGTTGGGGGTTTAAGGTCAGGCGAGTTCGCTGCCAAGTTGGTCAGCCTCAGGAAGCATGGAATGCTTTAAAACTGCGAAAAAACTGCATTGTTGACCATGGCCTCAGAAAACACAGTGGACCAACACCAGCAGATGACGTGGCACCCCAAACCATCACTTACTATGGAAACTCTCTGTTCCTCCAGACTCTGGGACCTTGATTTCCAAAGGAAATGCAACACTTACTTTCATCAGAGAACATAACGTTGGAGTACTCAGCAGCAGTCCAGTCCTTTTTGTCTTAATCCCAGACAGCTTCTGACGCTGTCACTTGTTCAAGAAAGACGCAAGGAATGCGAACGCTGAAACACGTCTTGCATAGGTCTGTGGATGGTGGTTCTAGAAGCACTGACTCCAACTGCAGCCCACTCATTGTCAATCTCACCCACATATTTTAAAGTTTGGTTTCACAATCCTCTCAGGGTGTGGTTATACCCATTATTTGTACAATTAAATCGCATTGTTTCCTTCCTTTCAACTCACTATTAATGTGTTTGGACATTGAGCTTTCTGAACAGCAGCCTCTTCTTGACCTCCATGTGCAAGGTGTCAATGATCGTCTTTTGGGCAGCTGTCAAGTCTGCAGTGTGGCCTTTTCACAAATAAAAACTCATTAGTTGTCAGTTATAGTCGTCAAACTGAATTAAAAAAAAAAATTATGATAAAATGGTTGTTGATGTCCCCTAAACATGTGTGAAGTCAAGGGGGATTCCTGAAAAATATGAACTGTTGAAATAAACACTTTCAGATGAAACTTTTTATAATACTTGTAATTGTTTTCCCAAGTATTTCAAACAGCAAAGGGTTCATAGTTTATTTTCCTCATCATGTATTCACAGTGTCTGATTTATTCTGCAGCACTTGTCACAATTGCTTCCTTGTTTTACGGCTGCTGTGTGAAGCCATGCGTGAGATGATTTAAGCACCACCGCTGTGAAATACAGCAGCATAATTGGGTTGATGCTGAGGTCTTGAATACAATACGATCGTCAATAAACGTACTAATAAAATGTACTGTATGCGACTGATGGACTGTTCTTTATCGCCCTCATTTGAGTTTGTTTCATATCTTGCTGAATGAACACTTGAGAATCTTATTAGCAATCTCTTCAGTTTATAACTAGATTTACTGCAAACAAAGCATGGCTTTCAAGCAGATCTCTGTTGTACACAATAAATAATAATAATAAACTGGTTTATCTTAAAAAAATATATATATTTTTTTCATTTATCTGAACTCAAGGAACCATGGAGAGTGAGAAGAAGTGAGGAGGAGAGAGAATGGGAAAGACGACAGGCTTGGGACTAGGACTCGGTCTCGAACACTAGACTGCCACTGTGCTTGAAAATAATCATCTAAACTGCTTTTCTGTTGCCAATAAAGATTCAAAAGCTATATTTTGTCACTTGGAGACATTCTTTTTTAAATAAAAGGCCATGATTTAAAGAAGAACTGTTTTTCTTTGTTCTGTTCACAGATGCGCATTTTATTTGAATGATAATATAATTTCTGGCTGTTAAACCTTTCACCCAGGGTTCAGAAGTGGGCGGGGCTTCTCGTTCAGTTAAGTTCGCACTTCTGTATGTTTTACATATTCATGACATCCATCTCTAAGGCTCTTGTCAAATGGAGAAAAAGTGCATAAATAATGAAATCTCTTGAGGGTGCCACTGTAATCATTTGAAATGTTAGCAGGTTGTGCATTAAAAATATATCTGGTCCTGATTGTAGAAGTCGAAAATGAGCTTTTTCTGTTTCGGGAACTTCGGAAAATGATTACTTTGTCATATTACAGTGAAGAATATCAGAAAATTGTGATTACAGCGTTGGTACCAACAACAATGAAAACAGTTGTTAGTTAACTTAGACGACAAAGTTAATCCATAATCAATAATATTTCTTCAACTTTGAGGCCATACAAAATCTCCTTTATTCTGTGACTAGTACAAAGGACCTATTTTTTTTAAACATGATTAGCAATTAGCAAGCTAACCACTCCAATTGCATATTTTAAAAGTATGTTGAAAGAAATTCTGAAAATTCAAACCCTTTTCTGTTTGTCTTAAAAGCGTATTTTAAGCCCAAGTAAAATGTATTCTTAAATATTTTTCAATCTGTCGTTGAAATTTCACAGCAGAGGTCTTTTCCAACGCAGCAGCGATTATGTTTGATAGCTAATAGTATTGTTTAATGGAATTTACCATTTAAAATTGCAATAACCGCATATTAATAGTACAAAAAACAACCAACACAGCATTGAAAAACATTTTAGGATGATATTTAAATACTAGTTACTTCATTATTGTTGGAACCACTAACATTTTAGCAAATGTTAGTCAAGCCCGACAATCCCACTCTTTGAGGTTGTGGTCATCTACAACTTCGCAAAAGGGGTGTTGACCAGCCCCTGGGGTAAGGGAGTAGTGTCAGGTATTCAGTTCTAAAGAATCATAGCCAGTCCCCAATCACTCATCTCTCCCAACAACACTCCACTTATCAAAGGTGTCGTAAACACCCAGTTTTTCACATCTCTCTCTGTAAAAAGTGGTTTTCTCTGACAAAATAATACCCAGAAGCTAACTCCACTGTAAGTATGTCTGTCTGTTAAAGGAAGTCATAGACCTCTGACATCATGAAAGCTTCCTCAAGTACATGGTGGACCGAGAGGGCTATAAACCTGAAGAATGCATCTGGGTATCTCAAAAGGCCATCCTAAACCCCTCCTTAACCATTGAGTTCCGCCAGAAGGGTCCCCACAAGGTCACTTGTTGAGGATGGGGTCATCTATAAAACACAGTGTCTCTGTTTGGCATCTAACACTATCGGTTAATGAAGTTTTCCAATTAAAATTGCATGAACAGCGTATTTATAGTAGAAATAACAACCAACACAGCACCGAAAAACATTTCATCATCCCCACTTCATTATTGTGGGGACCATTAACATTTTAGCAAATCCAGTGTCCCATTGTCTCTTGTTTTCAATTGAGTCTTCAGTCAAATAAAGATGAAAAACCTTTGAGTTGCTCCTCAAAATTTCCTGAGCATCTGAATTACCAGAGCATCTGCGTTAATTCCTTGTGTTCTATGTTGCTCTTTTTGACAGATGGTGTTAGCAACAGTCAAGGTGGAGTTGTGTGAAACGCCCAGTGCCCACAAGTGATGGAGATCTGTAACCGAGGGAGCTTCATCGATGACTGCAATAAAATAAACAAAAACATGTTGAGTCCTGAGGCTTTCTCCGTAGCTTTATTTGTTCCATCAGCTGTTATAAGTCAAAAGATCCAGCATTTCATCTTGACCCCTTCTCAAGAACTAGCTCACAAAGCAGAGCTAATGGGTTTATGTAATTACACACAGTATGTTATTACCAGTAGCACAATGGAAGGCTGCTCCAATGATGTCTATTAAAACAATCTGTGTGGCTTTACCACAGAATTAGAACCGTTCCTGAGAGTAGACTTTCTGCTAGGCCTTTCGTGTCATGACAAAACTTGTATAGTGTGATAAAGAGGTGATTGATCAAAAGGTTAGATCTTTCCAAATTCAACTCGTAAAACAGGAAGTGCAACACTATGCAATTACACACCGACCTGAAAAATTCTTCTCATGATTGGTTATTTTTGTGAATGAGTTCATAAATACCGTGATGGACTGGCGCCTGTTGCCCGATGTGCGCTGGAGATAGGCACCAGCAGACCCTCGTGACCCCGAAAGGAAACAATACGTAGGTTGGAAGATGAAAGAAGGAATGAATGCGTTCACAAATATGTTATTATCTAGTACAGTGTTATATAGCTTTAAAAGGTGATTAAAAACACCCGTAACAGAGGTTCAACTTTTCTTTTAGTCACCACCAGGGGGGTATTCCAGAAAGCTTGGTTAACTTACCATATGATAAATCATAACCTCTGGGTTGATTTACCCCAAACAGGCATACCATGAGTATGTCGGTTCCAAAACACCTGAGAAGAGTAAGTTTAATCAACCTCCAACTGGTTACCCAGAGTTAATGCACGTGCACGGTGCATATATAAAGACATTTTCAATGGATCGCCGATTTCACGAGTCACCATGGAAAGTCAAAGCGAAAAAAAGAGAGCGGCGTATTTCACAGAGGCGGAGTTGGAGGTTTTAATGCACGCTTATGAGGAGTTTAAGCCAATAATATTAAAAAGAAGCAATACAGCCGCATCAGCTAAAGCAAGAGAGTTGGCTTGGCAAAAAATAACGGACAGAGTAAATGCGTGAGTGTATTAAATTACACATTTGGTATTGGCTCCCGTTTTATTATAATACAAAATAATTAAGTATGACTTATACAGCCTTTTGAATATGTTATATCACTACGAAAATAATTAATACATGTATAGATATACATAATATGACAAAATATTAAATATGAGTCATAGATTTTACTACAAAGGACAAACCTGCCACTCTGTGGAATTCGTCTTTAATAACAAGCAGAGGTTTATGGCCAGGGAACTGTACAAACATGGGTAAGAACTGTTTTTAAGTGCCAGACATACTGTACGAACGGCTCTACACACAGTTGCCTTTCCCACATGCTCTGAATCGCCCACACTGTACAAAAAAAGTCCAGACGCAAAAAACCTAAGTTTGTCACATTCGCGATATGCGGTTTTAAAAGACGCGTTAAATAAACTAACGAATCTTTTGAAAAACGATAACGCTCTTTAAAATATTCATTAGGGTATGCAAACACATCAATACGCGGTCTTATAACCCTCTCCCGACGAAAAAAAAAACCTCGTATAGTTTGTGCTTCTACGTCCACAAGATCCTCATCAAAAGGGCACGCCATGCTCACCAACCTTCTGAAACGAAGTTACACTGAAACATAACCTGCTCCCGAGCAGGTTATCTTCAGAGAGTCAGTTGCTATGGTTACATACATACCCAGAAAGTTACTTCCGTTTTTGGAACCGAAAGTTGAGGTTATCCACGAACTTATCCTTAAACATACCCAGGTATGTCACATAACCTGCTTTCTGGAATACCCCCCAGGTTTGCTGACATCTCAGGAGGAAAACAATCTCAAGGCTGACGAGTGGCTACTCGAACCATCAGTCTGGGAATTGGCTTTCTGAGCCACTCCTTAGTAAGTCTGACTTTGGGTCATTGTCATTTTTACTGGCTGAGGGAAAGAGGTTCTCAGTCAAGAATGCTATGCTCAGCAGAAAAACACCCCCAAAGCATAATGTTTTAGAGTGCCAGTGGTGTATTTTGGTTAGCTGGTAGTGCATTCAGAGATGCTGTCCTGCGTGCACTGTAAAAAGGTAATGAGTTGAGTTTACTTAGAAAGTTTCAAGTAAATTAATTAATAATTTTTTAGTTAATGAAGCTACAATAACTTAGTTCGGTTAACTTTTTTATTTGCAAAGTCTACTTGAAAACTTGAGTTCGGTCAGCTTACTATAACAAGTTTAGCTGACCTGAAGGTTTAAGTTAGGCTTATTATGGAAACTCAAATAATCAAGTTATTTTAACATATCTACTAGTTCAAATTACTAGAGAAATGTGTGGAAACCGATTACCTTAAATTTCTCAAGTAAGTTGAACTTACAAACTTTAAGTTATTTATACACAGACAGACAACAGAATGTTTTCACAACAAGGTCATTCTATAAAAACAAAGTCCTTATTAAAGCAAAATCATACAAATTGCACATTTTTGCAAACTTTTTTATGCCAAATTAGAAGACAATGATTTCACTGCGAAAAATATTTTTTTTCTAAGCATTTTCTATCTTGTTTTTTTAGCTAAATTTCAAATCTTGAAATTCTTGAATAAAGACACTTTCTTGACATAAAAAATGATTTTGTCACATATATGTAGATATATAATGATTGGTTATAGTGTGTGTGTGTGTGGGGGGCGGGACATTAAACAAGCTTTTATAACATTTATCACCATAGTATTTGCAATAGTTATGTCTTTAGTAGAACTCAGTAATTTCTCTAAAGTGCAGTGTACTGAAGTTGTTTAGTTTCGTAAATGCATCAACTGAAAAGTTCAGAAAACACAGCATAAGCAAGTAAACTCAACTAATTTGACAAAATTAGTTAAATGTACTCGTTTTATGTTGGTAGAAGGATGTTGGAGATGGAGATGCCAAAAAAGAGCTCAAGAGGAAGACCAAAGACGAGATATATGGATGTGCTGAAAGAGGACATGAAGGTTGTTGGTGCAAGAGTAGAGGATACTGAGGACAGAGTTAGGTGGAAAAGGATGATTCGCTGTGGCGACCCCTAAACTGGGAACAGCCGAAAGGAAAAGAAGAAGATAAATGTACTCGTTTTCTTAAGTAGAGTCAGTTGTTACTTTTTACAGTGTGCCTTAATTGTAAAAATGGTCATTTGATTAGAAATTTGGGTTAACGAGCAGTTTACCTAATAAAGTGGCAGGTGAGCGTATGCCCCTGACTTGTGTTTAATGTTGCTGTTCGGTGACCCTTTGCCCGCATGACCTTCTTTTCTAATAACTTCCTGAAAATAGATCCCCAATAGCCTCCTCATTGCCTATAGATTAAAAAAGTAGATTACTTTGGAATGTTCCTATTGTTTAGTAGACCAACTATATCTTAGCCGTTCAGTGGTGAAAAGAAGAAGATAGATGTAATGTCAGCTTTTATGAGCTCTTCCATTGCTGTGGAGTGAGGCCTCGGTGTAAAAGGTGACTCTCTGTCAGTCTCGGTCGTATGCTGTAATGAATGTCTCGAATTTGCCCAGCGGCCCGGAGTGAATGGCACAAAGGCAAGCTATTGCATGGTCTCTTCCTAAAGGTCACACTGTCTGTGACAAGCTCTCCAGAGGATGAACAGAGATAAAACTAAAGGTGAGCATGATCAAATGTTGCTGATGCTTGTAATTCATCAACTTGAACAGTTATGAGGAACTTGCATGAAGATATGAGCTGATCCCATCTGGAAATGTGTGGAGTTGTTCTAAAAATAGGTTACTCTTCTGTGATTTTCTGCACCAATCTTTTCGTATTTGTTCAAAAACATAAAATTACAGAAAACTTACCCTACTCAAGGATCACGGGGGAAGACTGGCATTGAACTTTACAAATGGCCGCAAAGTTGCAAACAGCAGTGACTGGCTCTTTCCGATGTGCTGGTTTTGAAAAGAAAAGGGTGCTGATGCAGGTTTCCATCTTCGCATCAGACTGAAAGGCTGTCAGAAACATATGTTTGATTTCTGCAGACCTCAGTGGGTGGTCCTCAACACAGTACAAGATTAACAACGACACAGACCCCCCCCCCCCCCCATCGGGGCTCCACAAACCCTGTTTAATCCAGGACGAGAACATAATTGAACCTTTGAACATATTAGAGCAGCCTGCAGAGAATCTGACAGGGACAAGCTTTTGTGAGTTTCTCTGGGATTGCAGAGACCCTCGTGGGGATATACTGTGAAGGTCACTGTAAATGAAGGGCTTAAAATCCCTTCAATGTTCTTATGAAGCTCGCACAACTGAGGATGTTGAATAAATAAAAGAATATTTTTATGACATCAGTTCTTTTACAGTTTTTTTTTTACTTCTCAGCTGATCTCGGTTCTCAAGCATGTTTTGTGTCAGGGACCAAAACCAATAGTGCAGATATTACTAGTACAGGGCAATAAATGATAAATTTGGGATCAACATTCGGAAAAAAAAAATGAATCCAAAGCGACTTTTAAAAATTGGGAGAAAACTCAGTTCAAGGAGAGCTCATAGAATGTCAGGGATTCAGTTTCCAATCATTAATCCCACACCTCCACTTCCTCCCAGGTATCGTATATACCCAATTTCCCATAGCTCCCTCTTTCATAAGTGTTCTTGCACCACACATCACCAAATTGATTGTGTTCCTGGTTCCACTCCTGCTTCGCTGCAGTACCTGCTGTGGCTCTAAGAAACCTCTGCTCCTCATCATTTCTCTTCAAGATTGTATCCGATAAGCCAAAATATATGTTTAAGGAAAATAAGGAGAGTAAACATTGCAGTATTAAGCTAACTGAAATCACAAAATGACAGAAAGAAAGACGAATGCATAAATGACGGTTAAAATAGGAAATACATTTATTATTGTAAGAAAAGTCTGAAATGTTCTAAGTAGCACCATCATAAGTGGCGTTGTGTTTACCGGTCACATGTGCAACTACAGACATACAGTACTGGAAATACAAAGGCAATACCTTTACTTCACCTGGAACTCACCATTGCACTAAATAACTGTTAGATACAACTTTTTAACACATTTATATATATTTTTAAGTTTAAATAAATGTAAAAATACAAAAAACATCAAGTGGAAATGACTGAATTTGTCAGTCTAGCACCTGTTGCAAACACATAAGGGATATTTTGCAAAAACAAAAACTCCTCACACCTATTTTCAACCACACATTCTTGTCATTCTCGATAAACAAATGAAGATCTCTGAAGACATCTGCAGATAAATTTAAAGATGTATATACGTGTGGCTATAAATATATAAGCCATGCCCAGATCAGACCATCATAGTCACTTATTCTGTGGCTTGGGCACTATTCCTCCAACAGAGCTCTAAGGGGAAGCTGATTTTAGGTGTTTTTTGCACACAAAAAATGGTAAAACGGTTGCAAATGGAAAGCATCTTGCAAGTTTTGGCGATTTGGTATTTGGCGAGTGCTGGAAAGCAAAAGTTTGGAACTCATTAATGCTTTGTGCTATGTATGTTTCAAAACACACGGCTTATTGAGGAAAGGTGAGGTATTACCTTTAGTACAGCTGTCATATTTATGAGATTTCAGATTCGTTTTTAAAAGTCTAAAATTTCTCTATGAAATCAATGGGAGAAGCTTGGACCAATCACAGTTTTCATGAGCTTCATATTTTTGCAACTATCGTTAAGCCAGTAAGAAATCTTACATTGATAATATTTTGATTCAATTGTTGTGGTATATCTTATGGATTTGTATTATTTTCAGTCAAAAGAGATTACTGTAAATCAAAGATGTGTAAAGATAAAATAGAAAAGAGATAAAGTTACAGATGCAACTATAGCCACTTTTATTTTTACATTAACCCTGAATAAACTTCACATTAACTGTTAGTTAACAGATATTTTTTAAACGAAATAGTATTTTCCAAGCAATTGTGTTTTCAGAAACAGTCCAGCAGCATATTGAGTATTAAAAGGTCAAAGAGTGTTTTGTCTTTCTAAACTCTGCCATCTTCATGATTCAGAGTTTAGTGATCGATTGAAAAGTAGACAAAACACTTTTTTCTTTACAGTCAAACAAATAATTCAGAGAAAAACGTTTCCATTTCAGATGAATAAATAGTAAAGTAACATGTTTTTTGGATTTGATGTGCATCAAAATCAAGAGTTTCTATTTATTTATCACTTTCAAAGACAGACGCTGACATGTACTAACTAGGTGAACTGTGTCTTTATATAAAAAAGAGCCTAGATATATCTCAAAGAAAGAGTTACTTACATCATGGGAAAATCTAGAAAAATCAACCAATTTTGGACCTCCAAATGTGTGGATCATCTTTCGATGTAAACAATATCCGAAATATATTTTATCGACAAAAGGTGCCACTAAAATGACTTCCCTGTCCAGCAGTGCATTTCCCCATTGTAAAGATGAATTTTCGATCGGTCTGCTAAGTCTAAACTCGTAGAAGTCGAGTAACAGGTAAACAAGCTCCAAATGAAGCTTCTTTACCTCCTGTTGCGATGTGGTTTACGGAAAAAATTAAAGATATCAGAGTGGTACCAACATAGCTCTGATCTAAATCCTATAAAGTAGGGTATGGAACTCAATTCCTGGAGGGCCACAGCCCTGCACAGTTTAGCTCCAATCTTAACGAAACACACATGATGGAGATCGGTAAGTTGTTTGCAAGCTTTAGGTCTAGGTCCCTCTGTAGCCCTACAGGAAGTGAGTTTGACACCCCGCAATAGAACATTTGTGGGCATCTGAGCAAGAAAGCCTTGCAAACCTGACTCAGTAACACCAGTTTTGTCAAGAAGAGTGGGCACCGATTTCAACAAACTATTGTAAAAATTTTGTAGAAAGATTTACAAAAACCAAGTGACCAAGTTCTCCTTTACTTGATTCTGAAACTTAACAAATGCACACAAATATGTTGATATTTTTTAAACTAAAATGGAAAAGTTTGCTGATTTATTTTTTGGCTGAAGAAAAAAAGGGTTTTTCCTGGTTTTGACCGTATAAATGCACATGGCGTTTATCACATATGCTTTAGCCCCATATATAGGGTGAACATATGGAGTCAAATTTGCACCATCAATGCTTGATTCCTCAATGTGGTTAATAATGGGGATATTTCGTTATTGTGATCTGAGAGAAACTAGAGTTTGAAACACACGTGAGGACAGAATATCAGTTTTGGTCACAAGTAAGAAACGCCACTGCCTTCATTGGCAGCTCAGCAGGTAAACAGAGCTTCTCTCTCGCACACAATCACTCATGCACATGGGTTTGGTTAAATAATGACTTTGATTTTCACATTGATTCCCCTAGTTGTAAAAGTACCTTGTAAACCTGTTTTAATATCAGATATTCAAAAAAATCATGCTACAAACTGCCATTATTGTTCAATATAGATAAAATCTATTTGTTTTGATTTGCCCTTTACTGCACACCGTTTAAATACAATAACTATGTTTTAAACAAAGGGACACAACAGACGAGTGCACATGAACACTGCACAATGATTACACGTGCTTGACATGTCCTGGACATGTCCCTTCAGACGATTTGAAAAATATTAGAGCAATGAAATTTATTGCAGCATACCCATGCAAAATTAAAATTAAATCCGTGAACTGAAGAAAGATGGTCAGGATCCAGAAGAGGGTAGTCTGTATTCAAATGAAACTACTTCTTTGATCCTTACTACTTTGAAAGAGTACGAAGCCCAATACGAGAAAGGATTTGCTCACTGTAGACGCAAACAGAAAAATCTTTAAAAAAGAAGCTTTTAAAAAATTCTTTCCCAAAATATTAACTGTTGGGAGACATCTTGCTGGTGTAAAAGTCTCTACAGGTTTGACAGCAGCGTTGGTACCATCTCATGTCCTGGCAGAGGTTCTTCTCACGAACCACCTGACAGTAAACCGTCCACTGGTCACCTGTGCACTTGTACGTCAATGCCGCTGCACATAGAAGCACATCAACCTTATTTGATTTCCTCCAAGATAGACATGTGAAAATCTAGGCTCACATAATATCACATTCTGGTCCTAGAAGATCACATGCTGGTTCTAGCATTTTATATATCACATTTTGGTTCTCGCATGTCACATTTTCATTCTAGCGTGTCATATTCTGTCATAGTATATCACATTCTGATTCGAGTTTAACATATTCTGGTACTAGTACATCACATTCTGCGTCCAGCATATGAAATTCTGGTTCTAAAATATCATATTAAGGTTCATTGTCACATTCTGATTCTAACGGATCATATTCTGGTTCTAGCATATCGCAATCTGGATCTAGCATATCACAATCCGGTTCTAGCATATCACATCCTGGTCCTAGCATATCACATTCTGGTTGTAGCATATCACAATCCGGTTCGAGCTTATCACATTCTAGTTCTAGCATATCACATTCTGGTTCTAGCATATCACATCCTGGTCCTAGCATATCACATTCTGGTTGTACCATATCACAATCCGGTTCGAGCTTATCACATTCTAGTTCTAGCATATCACATTCCGGTTCTAGCATATCACAATCTGGTTCTAGCATATCACACTCTGGTCCTTGCATATCACAATCCGGTTCTAGCATATCACATCCTGGTCCTACCATATCACATTCTAGTTCTAGCATATCACATTCCGGTTCTAGCATACCACAATCTGGTTCTAGCATATCACACTCTGGTCCTTGCATATCACAATCCGGTTCTAGCATATCACATCCTGGTCCTGCCATATCACATTCTGGTTGTAGCATATCACAATCCGGTTCGAGCTTATCACATTCTAGTTCTAGCATATCACATTCCGGTTCTAGCATACCACAATCTGGTTCTAGCATATCACACTCTGGTCCTTGCATATCACAATCTGGTCCTACCATATCACATTCTGGTTTTAGCACTTCACAATCTGGTTCTAGCATATGATATTAAGGTTAATTTGATCAAATTCTGGTTGTGGCATATACTGTTGCACTCCTAGTATGTAACAATCGAGTTCAAAGCTTGTTGGTCATTGTGTATTAACTCCTGGTCCTAGAGTATTACTGTTTGAGACAAGGGTTTGACTAGGACCCCAGAGGACAGCTAGTGTATGACCTCTTCCTAGTGCATTAGTGTATGATTAGTGCATCACTTCTGAAGATTAGTGAAAATAAAACTTTACAAATCCAGTAGCTCTAATGATGTAGCATAAATTGAAGCCTAATTAAACTTGTCAGAAGATGTTCCTCAATGTCAAGTCAGCCTATTACTGATGCTTACCCAATCTAGGAGATGTGATGGTGTTCTCATTACCCTTCAGATTACACATGCCCTGATGGCACTGTCTGTACGCAGGTGGCTTCAGGACGACCAGGCACTCACTGCCATGGCGACCACTCACTTTGTGCATGCATTGGACCACTCTGGATTGCAAGCCCCGCCCACAGGTTGATGAGCACTGAAAAGAACATAGTATTAGTAGAACAAAGGAATTCATATTTTGAGTTTTTTAATCCGTTAAACAATTCAACTTTAAAAGTATGCTGGTTTAAAATTTGAGTTGAAACGTTGAGTCCCTTGCACTGATTTAGCATGTTAGGAAGCTTTGAAACCACTCATTCATCAGGAGTATTTAGTTTTCTCCCAAAGACTAAAAGACAGAGTATAGTATCGTATCTATACTATAGTATAGTATCAATTACAAAAAAAATCCCCTTTACCGTTTATTTGCTATTGAACATCTTTCTTATCAGAAATCAGCCGGACCGCATCTCTTGGATGGAAACCTGGTCCATAACCATCAAACATCTTGTGAGCTTCTCTCATCTCAGAAGAGTTCAAGTTCTGTAACCACTGTCTGTTAGTTTGAAACATGAAACCCAAACTGAACCTACAAACCCATCGCACAAAGAATGTGATATTGCTACCAGAACATTTTTGAGACACAAACATTCATCCTGAAGCATGAATACATGTAAAACAGAAACATGTTCAAAGAGTCATGGTTCTGATGATATCATTTAACAAGCGAATGTCCTGGTAGATAATTATTAAGCCATGCCAAGTGTTCAGTTCTCTTCTGAGTACTAAAGCACAGGCAGCAGCACTAAGATAATGGTGTCTCAGCACTCATTACTGAGGAACACAAAGCTCTGGAGGAACAGAGGCCAAGGCAGATGGTGCTTTACAGCAGGATTTCAACCCTAAGCCTCCGCAGTCAGCTCCACTGTGACCAGGTGATGACAGCTCACATGCATCACAAGCAACAATGTCTGAAACCGAATCAGCTGCAATGCATCAATGCAGAAATTTCACCAAAAATATGCAAAAGGTATTTCTCTCAATCAAAAAATTATATATAGAATATATATTATTATAACATCTGCTCTTCCTAGGCATTCTAAACAAGTAATTCTTCAGACTGGCTGAGGCTGTTTGTTAAAAGGCAAGGCATGCTTGTTTCTACAGCAGTCTACACCAAAGTCCTTATAGACAGTAGAGATAAAGAGCATATAAAACACACGCCCAGAAAGACAGTTGGACGTAAAATTAAAAGGCAATTAAAAACAAGAGATTAAAAATTAATTCACACCAGAATCACTCACAAGCACATTAAAAAGGCAAAACACAATCAGATAGATGACTTTAATACATCAGTGGGTCCACATTCTTGGATCTATTCCATCTTAAAGAACTCCAAACTTTACTACTGAGAATCTTACTGCCTAGGTCCAGAACTAGTGGCAGAGTGAATTATAATATATAATTATAATATATATATATAACTCATTCACATAAAAACATAATGATTAAAATAGAGAAAGCCATGACAGGACAGATCTGTAATGTAATGCTCAGTCAGTTAAAGCCCATTTAAACAGATGTGCTTTAGTTTAGATTTAAATGTGACTCAAGTTTTGGCACCTTGATCTCTTCTCGAAGCTGGTTCCATCTGCAGGCAGCATAGTAACTGAAAGAGGATTCTCTCTGTTCAGCTAACTGGTTTGATTCGAGTGATCTGAGAGCACTTTTTGTTTGTATATGGTGAGTTATTTTGTGATTACACTATTGCACACTTTCCCTGTGATTATATATATATATATATATATATATGTGAGGTTGACATCATCAGTCAGATTTACAAACATATGGACTATAACTTTATAGTGAAGTGAAGTTAAGTGAAGTGACGTTACGACCAAGTATGGAGTGACCCATACAAGGAATGTGTGCTCTGCATTTAACCCATCCAAGTGCACACAAACAGCAGTGAACAAACACACCGTGAACACACACCGGGAGCAGTGGGCAGCCATGGCTGCGGCACCCATGGAAAATATTTCACAATACCAAAGACATTGGTATTTACACAATACTAAATTCTCCAACCTTGTTTAATAAAATGTGTATAAAAATCAAAAAGATACTTCAATTTTTAATTTAAAGTTGTTTATGGCAGCCAATTTTTTCATTGTTTCTTCACTTCCTGAAATGTTTATTGCAATTGCCTTGAGTTTGTTAGTCCCTCAGACTAATTCTGTTATTCTTTAGCAGAGGTGAATCATTACTGATTGAATCCAAAAATAATTGTTTTATAATATAATTATAATAATAACAACACATTACAGAATAAATATAATAATTTTTTATATGTTTTTTTTCCCATAATGCCAGGTGAGGCCTTATCCACCTGCCTTTCCTGGCTGCACGTCACTGAATAATATTTGTGTGTAAATCACATTTTCACTATAACCAGCTGCCACATCATGGTTGGGAGCATTTCCATTGCGTCCTGACTTGTTTTTATATGAATTTACCACAACCTTGAGTTTTTATGTTGAGTATTAACTGATCACCTCACCTTCGACCAGTCCCCTGTCTTCCACTCGAAACATTTGCTGTGATCCTCACACGGTTCCTCCTCTGCAGGACGGGACACAGGATCACAAAGACCCTGAGGATTGGTGCAGGTCACCACCCTCTTCCTGCTTCCCAGCCCACATTCAGACGAACACTAGGGACAGATGGAAAAGAAGATTTAGAGATGTGTTCACACCTGTGATACGGTTAATTTGGTCTAGATTGGGACAACAACCGATTCATCGTATAATTTCTTTCTTTTCACACCACAGTGATCTCTCAGTACCAAACTACTTGAAAGGAACCAAAATGTAGTCATGTGACAACATAAACACCACTCATTGGACAGATGAGTCATTGAATGTGATACAAAGCTGGGTTTCGGGTGGGATAAAAAGGGGTGGTTTTAGATTGGGATTGGAAGAGAATTTGGGAAAGTTGGCAAAATGTGAAACACTGGAAAAACAGAGTAAGCAGGTTACGTTTTAGCTTGTTGACTTGTAGTTATTAGACCTTCATCCATGTCGGGATGCTGTGTAGAAAATCTGTTATGAGGACTGTTAGAATGACACATGGAGTAGAGTGTCTTCGACATAACAATGGTAGGAGAACACATCTGTGTATGATGGGTCCCAGGGAGGTGGTGTAGTTCGAGAAGACCATTGGACCAAGAACTGAACCTTTTGGAATTCCTGTAGGCAGCTGCTGAGTCTACTCTGGAGGATCTGGCAACTTAGTTTGTAAGTATGGATAGAAGGATCTGGTGGTTGACCATGTCAAAGATTACAGAAAAGTCCCTCAGGAGAAGAACTGATGAGATGGGAGTTTGTTCTAGCAAAAATTAGTGCCTCCGTCACTTAGAGAAGCGTTGAAAAGTTGAATATCTGCTGGCAGAAGTGAGAAGGTTCTGGGTTATCGTACCTGTGATGTCTTCAGTGATGGCTTTTTAAAAAGAGGGGAGAATAAACCATACCATGGACAGACAACACAATTATTTATGTAGAAACAACTATACTGTATACATGTGTCTCCTGTCATTTTAAACGTTGTTTGTATTTATCACTTAACACAAACAACAAAAGTGCCCATAATGAGACTTGAAAGCTATAAAGCAAGTAGTTCCTAACGCACATGTTGTTGTATCCATTTATCGTAATTAAACCTTCTTTATCCTCGCGTAAAGCCACATGCACATGACCAGAATCTGGTTTAGTTCAAGTTCGTTTGTGCTTCTAGTACGTCTTGGTCTTCGATCAAACTGTATTCTTACCACACTGCTCCAGGGTTTGCCAAGAGTTCCGTTACCGCCTCTTTGAATAGGACTCAGTTCATTTTTTGGTACCACCAGCGGAACCTTGTGATCCTTGAGTATGCAACAGGTGACCAATCAGAAGCCTCAAAATGAGTTATTCCCTGCTTAGGACCAGCCAAAAATCTCAGGGTTTGGATCTGGACAACATTAACCCAATATTTCTGTGAATCTTTAGTTGTTCCTTGTCAGTGATCTGGTACTGCATAAAAGCACCAAACCATAGAGTAAAGGCTGTTTTAAAATGTCTATTAACAAGAGTCAGCTTTGGGATTTTTTTCCAACCAGAGAGTAATAACTGAGCAAGAGTGAGATAAAGACGTACTCAGTAGCAGGTCATTAAAACTGGCTTCCTGCAGAGTCTCGCTAACACTTCTCTCCAGTGACTGAATCCACTCTAATGAAACACTTACATCTTCAGCAACATGAAGATCTGAAATGGGATCACTACACGCCAAATCCTCACAGCGCCCTCTGTAGTCCAGAAAAAGCTGTGCTCTGACACAGCTGTAATGAGTAGATTCAACATATTGAGGGTCTATATAGGCTTTGGGTTTGGCTTCATTTAAAAACAAAATGACAGAAATGCTTGAAAATTCATGAGATATCGTCTATTGTGGGAAATAATCCACATTCACCTAACTGGTTTCACACAAATGCATTATGTAGCAAATTTTTCTCATCGATATGGTTCCACACCTAACCCGCACCCCTCTGGTACTAGCTGCACAGGATTGGGGTAAGCAATGGAGGGATAATTCTGAAAAAACAAATGCCTGCAGACAGAAGCTCAAACCTTGGACCATTCAGACACATCCCAGACGGAGAGACAGTGCCGTCCTTCACAAGGCTGAGTGTGAGCTGGTTTGGAGCTCAGGCAGTACAGGTCTCTGGTGGGTATGAATGTGCCATTTTGCAGCTGGTAAACGCAGTTCACATCCCTCTGCTGCAATCCCGCCCCACAGGTCACCGAACACTGCGTCCAGTCACCGGTCACCCACCTGAGAAACATGGAAATCAGAGTTTTTAACCTTTCCAAATTCATTAACCTACTCTTAGTTTTAGAAACATTTTGCGTTTAAATATCGATGGATTTTTTTAATGATTGTTGAAGGATTATTGCTCTATTGGGCATACCGTGTTTCAAGCCTTGTTTGCAATGCAGGACGTTTTGATATATATCTCTTTTACAACCACCACAGATGATTGGAGAGAGGTTGACAGAAAATGACATGAATCGGCCAATAGATGGCGGTATAGCAAACCAAAATGTGAAACTGCTACTAAGTACTACACTGTTTGTAATCCAATCAAGTATCTTATCGTTGGAATCCTTGAGGTATTTATCGTAAATAGCATATACCGGTATATTGGAATAACTCACATGTACACTATTTTTTTTAAATGTCTTTCAGTATGTAAACCACACTCTCAAATGGATAAATCTCATTTCACACCACTGGGATGGAGAATGAGTCGTATGTCACTGCTGGAATCAACAGTCGCTAAATCTAATCGCTAGGTTACCACCAGTTAAGAGTAGAAACAGACCTCAGATGAATGCTGTGTGGTGTAGCAGGCACCTGTACTGGCATGGATGGACGTTACACGGCCGAATTTGAGCCAAGGGCTTGTTCTCCAGCTGACAGAAGCTGTTGTTTACTTGAGTCATGGTCTTGTTGAGGATTTTCATACAAGAGACAACAGTCCGTCTCTCCCCTGAAACAAAATCAAGACACTTCTGTGTAAAAAAACAACAACCCAGATTGAAAGGTTTTAAAGAAGTTCAACAGAATTTAGCATTTACTCTCTTTTGAAGTCATCAAAGTGACTTCATTGTCTATTTTTCCAAATAAATAAGTCAGAACAGGGATACCACGGTCCTTAAACCAGTTACTGGTAGCACTGTCTGTAGGTGCCAAGTCCTACAGGAAAATGAAAGCTGCATCTGCATAAAGTTCATCAGCAGCAGAAAGCATTAAGTGTTCTAAAGCTTCATGCTCTAGGTCTGTATTGGCCTTAGACCTCATAAAACATAGTGGACCAACACCAGCAGATAACATAGCACCCCAAACATTCAATGACTGTAGAACTGTAGTGCCACCCCTCTGTTCGTTCAGACTTTGGGATATTGTTATAGTGGAACTAATTTCAATAGTTTTCCAGGTTCTTCGAAAGAGTCTTTAAATCGTCATATTTCCAAACATTTCTTTTTCTTGATCTCATAATTAAGCAAAACCATGACAATGAGAAAGACCAAAGATTATACTTTCAGGCTTTCACACGAATTTATCTTGTATGCCCCATGCCTCATCATGAGTACAACTAGGTCTCTGTTGTTTCACGATAGGCAAAATCTTTTCCAATGGCAGGGATTACTATTACTTTTCAAGCCACCCATGGATACTTTACAAGGACACATAAAACAAGGAGTTCAAATAAATAGCAACAGTCACATTACTAAAATGTAGAAATGCTAAAATAAAAATATAAAATATAAACATTTATAGAAGGTACGCTTCCCTAAACTTGAAGGCTTTCATCACTGCCGTTTTAGATCTCCTCAAAAAGAGATTGTTCCGCAGTGTTGGAACTGTACAACTGAAGGAGGGAGCTCCAGAGGAGGAAGAGAATGAGAAATGGACAGAAGGTATTTTAACTGATCAAGTGCCGAGTATTTGGAAAAGACATTTTAATAGGGAGCCAGTGCATGGAGTTTGTGCTATGAACCATTCTATATATCAAAAACTATTTCATAATAACATGTGAATCAATTCATTTTGTGACTTTTAAGATCATATAAGAGCTTATCTTCTTCTTTGAGTATGATGGTGTGAGATTCATCTAGGGACCATGTTTTGCACCTTAATTTGCCCTTCTGTTTCCAACAAAGCACAGATGCATATCAGACTACAATATTAATTTTCCATCAGTGGTTAGTGGACAAAACCTCACAAAATGGGAACTTTTCTTGCATAGACTCTCATAGAATTGTAGATTCATGAGCAAAATTTTCTTCACAAAAGACAGACGTGGCTTCTAGCAGTCAGGTTACCTTGAATATTACCGTAAAGGCATCGTAACATACAGTGTTTTGCATCCGTCTCTCTGATTAGACGTCTACAGCCCTGACTTTCTACCGGTCTCTGTCTGTCAGGCTGTGTATCCCTCTCTGCTCAGAGGAATTAATCACTGTCTCTGTTTGCTGGTGGTTGTTCTTGGCTAAAGACAAAATTACTGACATGAGTAATCCTGGAGTCTGGCCCAGCGCCACATTCTGAAGCAACAACATTACGAATTCACAGCCAATTAAAGGGCCAGAGCATATAGCGCCAGGCATCAAAGCACACTGCCACTAATTGCTTCTCAACCTGAACCGTGGTCCATGTCATGAGGTCTAGACTCTGAAGATCCAATCCTAGTACTTTAGAAATAAGATGTTTTCAGACTTGCAGGAGGGGTTTATAAGCAGAAGTTCAAGCAGAGGCAGGTTCTACGAGGTTCTTTCTATGAAAGTTTTACCTCATGTTATATCAATGGAAAATTTCCCAGAATTCTCAGCAATTTCCCCAGAGTTCCTATAGTGGTACCAGCCTGAAAATATAGGACAACTTGAGTCAGACTAGTTTAGATATCTTGGAAAAGTTTGATGGCTGTAACTTAAAAGGTCTAGGCAGAGACGTGTTTAGAATACTTTGTTCGAAGTGAAAGATGAATAAAAATATGTTGGCTCGCAAACATAATTAAGTGAGCAAAAGCGAGGTGAGGTGCTATCCACGAATATGCCTTCAATGCTTAAGTTCAAGTGCTCTGCGGAGTTGATGGAAGAAAACAGACTCCTTGTGTAAATAATAGGATCTTTGGTAAATCTCATGTATTTTTTTTACATCTTGTATGTTTTTGTCATGCTATTAGACTCTACAGGATACATGGTAAAGCAGATGAAATAAAGAGAGGACAACTGGGGAAAATTCCAAAAATGAGCTTTGCTCAATGGTTTGTTTTTGAACAATTTAAAGGTCAGCTTACACAATAACCAAAAACTCTGTCATCTTTTGGAGTCTTCCCAGGAGCACACACCAGCTGAAAGAATGATTTCATGTTCCTGACGAAAGCCACTCATAAATGAATGTGCAGCAGACTTCACAAACACGTCGCCTTTGCCAGCTCGAAACTTTCTTAAAGGAATAATGTAAAAAAAAAAAAAAAAAATCAACCCTGTGTGTTCAAATGCTTCCCAAAAAAAGACAATCAATGTTTCATCAGCCTTTCCGAGCTTCTTTCCATTCTATTAACCGTTACTCACAAGAGAAATAAATCAAACACCCCTGTATTGTGTGCAGATACACCTGCAGATGTAACACTTCCCTCACAATGACACATCTCCTTCCTCAGCCTGAGGTTTTAATAATGAGAAGTGACTGGATCAGTGTTAAAAAACAAGCTATTCCAGCATCTATTACAGACGAGACTGCAGAAATCTGTCAAATACATCTGGAATCAGACTCGCGACAATAACTGGCAAATCTGTCACAATCAAAGAGCTCAGAAATGAGACAAGCTTCAGTTTCTTCTTTATGGTATCTCTTCTTTTAGGTTGTATCTTTTCAACATCATCACCATCAACTTTATTAATTGCTATTAGCAGGTAAAGTAAACTTGCTCAGAATACTCCTCTGTGGTTAGTTCTCGCTCAAAGTCTTCAGATGTTTAGTAGACAGTGTGTATAATCAATCAAATTTCAATTGGTTAGTTAGTTAGTTAGTAGTTAGCTAGTTTTTTGTACGCCAATGGTATCATTTGTCCTTGGAATTCCACAAAAAGTCCCAAGATAGATTCTTGGAAGTCAAAATTCTCTGTAACTTCTTGAAAATCAAAGCCCTCAAAAGTTCATGAAGTGTTGATTCCTCACCTCATGAGGAGTTTGGTTACAAAACGCAAAATGAGTTCCAAATCTCAAGTGTATTTTGTTCACATTTGAACATCCTACAATCAATTTTTACAAAACACGTTAAGTCCATCAGCCCAAAGAAGATGAGGGGCTGAGGAGGTGGAAAATACCCAGCTCTCAAAAGTTTTGAATCATGCTATAATGATTCCATGAAGATCGAACATCCCAAAGTCACTGGGAGACAAAAGGTGACAGCGAGACACGGACTCACATGAGCGGGCAGTGGACTACTCTGCGATTCGAAGCAGTGAGTCCAACATCTGCTCTGCGTGTGGGTTCTCACAATGTTTTACCAATCTATTCATGAACCAGCACAAGATTTAAATTGATTGAGTTTTAGGGAAAAAGTACTAAATCTTTAAATTTTAAAATATATTTTATATTCAAATATTTTACAAATGTATTTTGTTTCTACGTCTTTGAGGTGCTTTATGGAAGTTTGGAACAGAACTTTTTGTGCTAAAGAAAACACGTGTTTACTCAAAGTCATCAAAACAATCTTCATATATGGTTACAACATCCTCTACATCTGGATTACTGCAACCCAAGCTATTTAAGTAACATACTTAAGTTGTATATTATTAGCTAGCATTGCATTATAAAATCCAGATAACTGGATAAGACGTCGGTTTCTGCTGCACCATTTGGATGGTAGGGTGAGGATTCGGCATCAACAACAGGAAAGCTTGGATTCATACCGCCTTGTATTGATGTTTCAGGCTGGTGGTGGTGGTGTAATGGAGTGGGGGCACACTTTAAGCAATTAGTACCAATTTAGTGTTGTTTCAACACCACAGCCTACTTGAGTATTTATACTGACTATGACCATCCCTTTATAATTGCTGATGGCTTGTTCCGGCAGCTTGAATTATCTCAGACTGGTTTCCTGAACATGGCCTCAATAGTCACCTGATCTCAGAAATAAAAACCATTGTGTTTTTGTTGTGTTTTCAAATAATCAGAAATATTTGGGATCATAAAAATATCCTGACACACGACCATAAACAAACAAAATCTTAGTAAAGCAACAGTTTGAGTTATTTTTGTGAGTTCAAGGCAGCACTTACCTCCTCCGCAGTGAACGCTGCAGTCATTCCAGCTGCTGTGGGTCCAGAGGAACATGTGCTCGGCTTGCTTCACCAGATCACTGCCATTCTGCGATCGATTCAGAGCCACTGTGTACTCATAGTGGATCCCATACGTCTGATCGTGGAACAGCAATACCTAGGGTTCAAAACAGATGCAATGTACAAGATGTACATTCGTGTTGTGTCACAGTTCCATTCGGATCTGTTCAGAAGCACATAATTGTCCTACACTTCTTGCTTTCTTCCTTTTCTACTTCTTAGCGATATTTGGTAGAACAGTGGCTCTGATCAGAACTTAACTGTAAAAAAAAAAACACATAATGGGCCTACAACCGCTTTGAGCGATGCATAACCACTCACTTGAGAAGCGTTCAAGACAGACATGGGGTCACAAATTTCTTGTAATGTGAACAAGCACAAAACACTACTGAGATTTCCCAGCTGAATGAGACTGGAAGACTGGAAGATTGCAAATGCAAACATGAATTCAATGGAATATTTAAATATTTGAATCGCCAATTATAATAGCTGCACAATTGTGTGTTAATTGCTTTCCGAGTAAATAAATATATAAGTACGGTCTCTTTCTCAATAGTAAGCATATATAACCTTCAGGGCAAGTATTAAAAGGTCCTGAGGAACAACGACTTCCAATCATCTATAACGACTTCCCATCTTATAACCATGGAATGAGACTGTGCCCTTAGTGCAACCTTTACTTCCTCAAACGTTCTATCTAACGAGAGCTATTTTTCTCACTTTCAGTGGGGTTAGATGAAGGCTGAAATGAACCCTTTCACTATCAGCTCATCAAAACTCAAAATGAAATACTGCACACAGAAGAGGTGAGGCAAACAGCGAGAGCGGAACAGCCAAAATGCATGTCTGCAGAATTTGGTGAAAATGATTTCCATGGAACAAAATAGCACTAAATTAGGATTTAAAGGGTTTGAGCGCTTTCAGGGTGGAAGAACTATTGTCTTCTTTTTCATTCTATCTTTGAATACATTTTTTGAAGGCCTAAACATGCTTTATAACAGAAAGGTTTACCACAACAGGTGAAAAAATTGTGCTGGAAGAGGTTTTAAAAGATTTAGAGCTGCAAAGTATCTAAATGACATCTTTTTAAGCATGTTTCAAGGACATGTTTAAAAGTTGAACTGCTAAGTTGTATAGGTTTTTGCAAGATTACATTATGTGGTGGACCAGTGAAATTGGCTCTTTTGTTAATATGCCAAATACTACAGCAGGGACATGGATCAACTACTTTCTGTAGAGTGACCTCACAAAAGAGAAAAAGAGAAGGAAGAAGAGAAAGAAGAGGATGCAATCAGGGAAGATGGACACAGAACTGCTTATTTCGTTGGTGGCCTAACATAAAGGCTGTACAAATGATAATAAAAGTGTCTCTGTTGTGTCCTGGGCACCATCTAATGCCGGTGAGCCATACTACACCGAAATTAAACTTGACTAGATCTTCCCGGGCAAGCAAACATGAATATGGACTCCTTTACGGTTGTGTTTTTCACATCCTCATAACCCCTTGTCTCACATTTTTACCCTTTATCTCACCACTCTTGCACATATTCAACCATGTTTTTTCATCCCGAGCATCAGATTTTTGCCAAAGTGAAAATGTGAGTCACTTTCAGCCAACTGTCTCATTAACACCTGGTTTATCTCATGCTAGCATCACATCTGTATGTTGCTCAGAAACCAATAATTACCATTCCTGTATGGTTGCTAGGGTACACTCTTTAGTTACTATGGTAACATCAGTGAAGTTGCAATGTGCTATTGCTGGTATGGCTCAAGTCACGTGTCTCAATGACCTTCCAGACCCAACTCATGAGACCTGGAGCTTTTATTAACCTGGAGAATTTTAAATCTACATTGGTCTCCGAACTTGAACAAAAAGCTTCTTTGAGAAGCTCTAGTCAACCAGGAGCCCCGAGGAGATGTTCTCAAATCAGAAAGCTTTGAAGTGGAGGAGGGGATCTTTAATGGCTGCTACGTTGCTTAATTACACTCATTACAGATCTCGCTCAAACATCTCCAGGCTCTGTGGACTAAACAAAGCTTTTATTCTGCCTGAACTCTGAGATTGCAGGGAGGAGATGTGGACCCAGGGGATGTGCACCCAAGATACCTGCACCGATTAGAAGAGCTTCAAAGCTCTGCCTTCCGTTCAGTGTAGAGTTGTACTTTCAGTTCAATGCTTGGCTTAACTTGCAGAAGAATGGGCTCCTGAAAGCCTGCTCCACTCAAAAATTTGTTGTTATAACTTTGATATAATTTTTTTTCTGATAACTTCTATACGAATAAATGTACAGAAGTATTAGATCCCCCCCCTTTCCAAACTCCCACATATCAAAACCCTTCCATCCTGTCATCCATCCTTCCTTCCTCACCACCTAAACCTCTTTCCAAAGACCCAAACTTCTTCTAAAATATTTTTTTTGGGGGAAATTCCTTCCTTCCAAACACCCAAACTTCTTCAGAGCAGAAAAGGGCCAATTGTTTGGAGTACGGTAATTGTTGGTTTAAATTCCATGTTTTAGTATTTTTTTTATGTTTCTTTGCACACTCTACCATTATAGCATGAAATTTTGTCTTGGGATTAATACAGCATTTTAGTCTTTATCTTTAAATGCTAATTAACGATTGTGTATTTTTGCAAATGTATTAATTCAAATCGAAAGCAAATCATTATTTGATGTTTCTAAATTTTGCCTTCAAACCAGTATCAATTTTTATGACAGAAACAGCTGTGTAGGAAGGTAATGACTGGAGGACGAACAGCCTAACTCTGCTACCAAGGTGAAGCTCAGAAACACAACACAGTAAAACAAGGTAATTATGCTGCATCAACAAGGTCTATCCAGACATACATTTCAAAGGTGACTGAGGTTTCAAGATGTGCTGTTCAAACTCTTTTAAAAAACACCAAGTAACAAGCAAAGTTGAGGATACACCAAACTAAATATCCATCTCATCTGTTGTCCAGAGCAGTCTTGCCAAAAATGTTTTTCATGGAAGAGTTGCAGCAAAAAAGCCATATCACTGATGTGGGAACATGGCCAGGAGAATCAACTATGCTTTTAATGGTGTTTTCCATGCTATCCACAATTTATTCTGCAGCAGGACAATGATCCCATTCATACACATTCAATTTAATGTAAAGGTAGCAAAAGATGAAGGAAGAAAGGGCAGGATTAATGGGGAGCTGACGTGCATACCATGAGGTGCAGTGGGGTTTTAGTGGGTCCCTTGGCAGACATCTTTTCCCATAGACCCCTCCGAACGTAGCGCACGGTGGTTCCTGCCAGTTGAAACTCCCCGGGAAGCTCAATCTTCCAGTCGCTGTTAATGGAGCGTTTACTTGAGTCCTTCAGAGCTGCAAGATCACATATACAAGCAACACTTACACAGGCACATCCTTATATCAAGACTCCACCATTATTTTATTAAATATTCTGCTCGTGCTGCCTCAAAAAATGCTATTCCTGAGGGAAAATAGTTTGTTAAATTAACTTGGCGGTGTCCATTTTGTCAAGATATGTTAATTTTACGCAAATATAAGATTCCTTCCACACTGATCAGGCTCATGCCTCTGCTTCTAAGAACTTGGAGGAGCTGGACATCAAGAAATTGTCTAAAAATAGTGTGAAGAAGCCTGCGAACAGGACTCATCAATTATGTACAAGTTGACCAACATAGACATTATATATAAACTCATATCACATAATGAGAAAACTGTTGGAATAATAAATGAAGGATGCAACACATTGCTAAACTGCTCACACTTCTACAACAGTGGAGTTCTGACAAACGCTTTAACTGATGATTTGTTAGGAGTTGTAGCTCTTGGTTTCTGTAGCACTACTGTCACACCTTTGAAAGAAGTTGAAGGTGGCGTCAGTGCAATTCTGGGTTTATTTACAAATTAAGTTTAACAGGTACAGAAAAAAGTATGTTTTTTAGTACGAGTTCTAGCACCGATCCAGGAGTCCCTCGGGCAGGAATGGCTCAGGAAGAACCAAGAAGGATCTTTAGCACCCAGACACAGGTGAAGGAGACAAGACAGATTCACGGAGCAGAAGACAACAGTGACGAGGTTTGAAAGAGACAGCGGAAGAAGGAGTGGAGCCAGGTAAACAATGTCACTCTGGAGAGTCAGAGGTGTGAACCATACATTCGACAATCCATGATGTCCAGGGAGCACTGTTTTAAGGGTACACGAGTGATTAGGAGATGGCCATGGTTGGTTGAGGGTTTCGTTGTGTGGAGTGTCATCGGGGGAGGGGAGCGATTGCTGATTGGGGACTGACTGTTTCTCATTGGAATTAACTGAATCCCTGACACCTACAGGTTATATCAGGAATCAAATGCAACTTTGCTTGTTGGTTCACCTGCAGACAATGACCCCTAAGAAACAACCAACCAATCAGAGTGACTCAGTCAATTCATCTTCCTCTATAACAAGGATCATACATGCACTTCCTCAGTTGTAAATTACTGCCTCTTCTGGGTTCAGATCACCACTCCTTTTACTCCTGTGGATTACTCCGGTCTCCTTCTCTTCTAACACGCAGCTTCATTCCTGTACTGAACTTTGAAGCCATCGAGGAGTCCTGGATTCCAGGCTCCATCCCGCAATTGGTTCGGAATGGTTCTATGCTGAGCACCGTTCCCTTTAAGTACGTCAGACTTTTCTAGTACTGTGTTGCTAAATTGTAAATAAAGTATAAGGGGACCTTCCTCTAGCACACCATGACAGTTACAACCATCAGTTGTTAAGTGTTTATGACTAACCAAAAGGTAAAAATAAAAAGGGACCCAAGCAATTTTTTTTTTCAATTTGACAAAAAAAAAAAAGATCATCATTTTTTTCACATTTTTATTGCAAATCAAATTAATCATTGATACACAAATGTATTTGCATGGTTAAATATACAATTTAAAATAATGTTATTCAAAAAAAATAATCATTTAAATGTGTTTTTGCCACAAAGAATCATGCAAATGCCATGAAATTTTTGTATGAAATCTAAATTTATAGTCAAAAGCTTGTGAATCCAAATCAAATCATATTGGCACATCTAAACCAATAACCAGCCACATCCATCACAAAACTGGTACATTCTTCAGATATTTCATCAGTCATCCATGGCATTAAGAAAACAGATGCAGTGGCTTTGATTCTCAGGGAAATATTCTCACCTTCAGTTCACTCTGCACCACTTTGCAAAGAATGCGTCATAAAATGCCTAAAAACTGTAAATGTTAATTACCCAGGAAGCTGTGGGAGGGTTTATCTTCCACTACTTTGATTCGCCGAGCTCCCACCGGGATGACAGCCGCCTCGATGTAGCCTTCAGGAAGGAGAGAAACCAGAGAGAAAGAGAGAAGGAGGGGAAAATGAAAAGAGACCAGCGAGATTTCACAGCGATGAACAGATGGTGCAGGAACAGCTGCAGGTGTGTGAGAGTTTCTAAATCTGAGAACACAAATACACACAGAAGGTGTGCTTTTTTCCAAATAGTCTATTACCTGGCCAATCAGAGCAGACATTAATCATCTCAAGCATGGATCACATTACAGCATTGCTTCCAGAAGTATTGATCATCTTTTAATAATGTCTCTTATAGGGGTCATGACCTTGCTGAGACTTTTTGTGCCTTTTTTAGTGATTTGTGGAGATTGAATCAAAAATTGAACCATGGACGTTCCAGAACGTTCCAGTTTGTTTCTTTTAAAAACTGGTTTTATTCACACCATTTACAAAGTCACACAAGAGGAGTAACTGGGGAGTAGTTACGAAGTTTTCAGAATAAAAATCTCAATTTCCAGAAAAATGAAGAGAATGAATGTAATTTTAATCATAAAAATTCAAGACTTTTGAGTAAAATAATAATAAAAAAAATAATAATGTGAACACCATATTATCCAAAATAAAACAATGTCATGATCCCTTTAAATGAAAGAGACAAACAATGCTTTAACCTTTACATTTGTCACAGCATTTTATGTGAATAACTACAGCATAATTACCACCCAACATTTACCAAAACCAAAATTACTTTAACTTCTTAAAAAGTTTCCCACTTTTGATCATTTTCATCTGATCCTCCTTCCTTCTCAACTCTCTACCCACTTTCTTCTGAATACCCTCCTTACAGATTGCCTTAAAACACCCCAAATTTCTACATTTTTGAAACTTTTCAGAAATCACTTATTCCAAAAATCTATATGCTTTTGAGATTGCAACATTCCTTTCAAATATAACCCTTCCACACCCCCCACCCCCCCTCCACACTCCCAAATATCAAAACCCTTCCATCCTTCCTTGCTCACCACCTAAACCTCTTTCCAAAGACCCAAACTTCTTCTAAAATATTTTTTGGGGGGGAATTTCCTTCCTTCCAAACACCCAAAGCTCTACTGACGGAATTTTTTTAAGAAGTGCCTTCCTTCCAAACACCCCAAACTTCTTACGATATATTTTTTTGGGAATTTTCTTCCTTCCAAACACCCAAAGCTCTACTGACGGAATTTTTTTAAGAAGTGCCTTCCTTCCAAACACCCCAAACTTCTTATGATATATTTTTTGGGGAATTTTCTTCCTTCCAAAGACCCAAAGCTCTACTGACGGAATTTTTTGGGGGGAAATTCCTTCCTTCCAAACACCCAAACTTCTTCAGGGCAGAAAAGGGCCGATTGTTTGGAGTAATTGTTGGGTTAAATTCCATGTTTTAGTATTTTTTTATGTTTCTTTGCACACTCTACCATTATAGCATGAAATTTTGTCTTGGGATTAATACAGCATTTTAGTCTTTATCTTTAAATGTTAATAAATGGGTTTGTGCTGTCACTCTAATGTCAGACAGCTGTCACTTAAGAGCCACAAGCTGCTGGCTGCGTAACTTCTAAAAGCCTGTTATGATACTAAAACGCTTTCATAAATGATAGATTGGCATCAGAGCAGCTCATTTCAAGAAGAAACCTTTGACTCAAAGCCACAAGCACCATCATGAAGGTTGTTTCCTCCAAGATTAGACATTAATGTGACCTGGAATGAGATGGTTTCGAACTGCGCTTGGTCACAGATTACATACAATTCCCCACAAACAAACCGGCCTGATAAAAAAGGTTTTTCCCAACAATGAGCATTTATTAAACCTTCCCTTTTTTAATTACAACACAAATGTATTATTTTCATTATTTTTGTTAAAAATATAACCATCACCACACGCATGCAAACCATAGCACCATCCACCTGATTAGCACAAAAAAACACCAAAAATCACATGCATCACATCTGGAACAGCTTAGATTGGGTTCAGTTATTAAAATGATTAGGGAATCCGGTGATGCATAAAGTGAACTATACACTCTGGAAGATGCTATTTCTCCTGGAAGATGCTAAGAAATCCATCAAAAACACATTGTCTAAACTTTCATTCACCCAAAATGAACTAGACCTTAATTGTCTGGTGAATGTTTGAGCTAGAGTTCAACACAAAGAAGTTAAAATAATTAAATAATAAACATATAAATTACTTTTTGAGGGTGGTTTGACATTTTTTTCTGCTAATCTGGGAACATTAAACCATCAATTATCACTAAGCTTTCGTTTCCAAACACTAGGGCCTCATTCTTAGTAACATCAAATCTTTTTTTTCACAAACAAGACTTCTTCCTTTTCAAAAATCTATTTCAGTCAGTATGAAAGCAAATAATTGTGTATCATCTCAAATAAATAGCATTCAAACTAACTGTTTAAAGTGTCAACGCTCCTGCTACTCACACCTCAGTTTAGAATAACCCAACAAAAAAGGAGCGTGGTCATTCATGAATTAAGGAGATGCTAGGAAGCTGATTTGCATAAAAAGAAGAGTGCATAAAACCAATGCTGATTTTCTCTCACACGTAATTCACTGACTGAGTGTTTTTTTAGCTTCAGAGAGCAATGTAGAAGTGAAGGAATCCTCAGATGCTTCTTGACTTTGTTAAATACGGTCTCTGGTGATCATTGTTAACAGTGGGAGCATAATCAAACAGCTGCAGGCATTCCTCACCCGGATGAGAGATTAAAAAACAAACACACATGCAAATAGAACATGTGCAGTCCATTGTCTAATCTCTGCACAGCGCAGAGTGCCTGTGGTAGTATAAATAATCACCTGCCCAGATCTCAAGACATATGTTGAGAGGGTGTGTTTTTGTCCTATCTCTATCTCCCTCTGTCTCCCTATCGCTTTCTCTTGCTCCACAACATCAACTCTAGTAAACATGCTGAAAATATCCATTAATTTTATTCAGAAAATAATATCTACAGCTGTGCTCCGACTGTTAATAATGATCACCAGAGGCCGTAATGAACAAAGTCAAGAAGCATCTGAGCACTACTCCACTTCTACACTGCACTCTGTTGCACAAACACTTAATTAAGTGTGAGAGAAAATTAGTTTTATGCCCTCCTCTTTTCATGCAAATACTGTATTAATAAATAGATGAGCACGCCCCTTTTCCCTTCCATGACGTGTGAAAGCCTGTCACCAGGTGTTTTGATACTTTAATATCTTTACAATTGACGTAGGCCATACCTTGAAATAAAACCTGACCGACATCTTCGAACGAGCTAAGGGGTTTCCACATGGGATGGCATAGAGTGCGGTGTGCCGTGCACCACCTCCAAAAAACACCCAGCATGCACTCATCAAACCATGCATCTTACATGAGAAACACTTGAAAACAGCTTTGGCTTTGGACATCACACATGTGGAAACCTTCTTACAATGGCTTTGAGGGACTGAGAAACACAGAATTAACAGTAAATGTGCTGCACGTTCTGACAAATGTGTTTTTCTTACAGTTTCTTTATTTGGTAAACACACAAAACCACACTTTTTGCAAAACGTGTGGTGTTACATACAAGCGAACACATCTCGAATCAAACCAATGCTTGCTGTTTAACAAAGGAGGGAACAGATATAGATCTAAAAACTATTTCTCAATTTGAAAAATGTTTTGGATTAAATTTGGCATTCTCCTGGTACATCTGGATTTGGCATATGATATTTAGGACTGGTAGAGGTGGCATCATTTTAATGCTTCACACCATTCATGGCCTTGAAATCCTTTGTTGGGAGGTATAGGATGTGAACTTGGCCTTGGCTTTGGTCAGTCAAGGCCTGTGTGTGGCACTGGTCTGGAACTTATTGTGGTTCTTGGGGCACGGAAAAGCTGGTGATCTAGCCAGAGGTAGGCCAAAGATATATAGTGCTCAGAATAAATACCGTATTTGAATTTAATCAGTAACTCAATGAACAATAGAACAATTTTCAAACTTTTGATAAGGCCTTTCATCCTTGGGACAAATCTTAAACATAACCCTACCATCTTCCACATTCATGTTTGCTAAACAGAGAAATCTTTGACTACATCAACACAACCCCAAAGAAGCATTAAAGAACTGCAGTCCATCAGACGAAGATGTATTTCATTACATGTTTATCTGCATGAGATGCATATTGGGGACCATCCCCAGACTCACCCATGCCTCTGGAGTGGTTGAAGTCTCCTCTGACAATTCTGCAGGATTTACCATCCCCATTGCAGACTCCACACCGATCTTCTTTTGCTGACGACCCAATGATGCCATCACAGCCAATTTTCTTAGACGAACAGGCAACATTTATTTCATAATAGCGTTTTAAATGATTTTCTCTTAATTACAAAAACACTGTCACAGTTTGCATGCTCTTCTTGGAGGAATGTCTACAGCCCCTGACAAAACTGACATAAAGTGTTACTGAAATATATCACTGATCAAGAAATGGCACATTTTACTCCCAACAGCTTTTATAATAATGTTTCTGATCAAATGAAAAAGTACTGTAGTTAATTTGTAGTTAAAGACGTTGTGTTGTCGCTTCATCGCATGAGCTTCACCTGTGACTAACAATGGATCAATTAGGTATCAGGTGTGTATAAAGAACCCCAGTGCACTAGACCTTCATAGCAACTGTAACTAGACCTCTGCATACGTTCTTAAGATTCACCCTGAGACTAAAGTGTTGATTATCAAGAGGCTGAAGAGCAGATCTGCTGCTGATGGGGCAGACAGTTTCAATGTGTCTCAGCCTAAATGTACAGAGGCTAAAAAAAGATATGAAGGCCCTGAGCCTGCTAAAAGAATGGATGATAGAAAAGTGGAAGAAGATGGATATTTTAGAGGAAGTTACTGCAAATATTGCAGGAGACCGACTGGAGCCGTCATGAATCCGAGATTCGTCCAGAAAATAGGTTAAAAAAAGATTTGGTGGTGGGGGGGTGAAATATCATGGTCTGTGGCTATATCCAGAGATGCGCAGGGTGGAAAGCAACATCATTCATTCATTATTTTTCCAACCCACTTATTGTCTTTTTGGGGTCATGGGGGTCTGTCGGTGCCTATCTCCAGCACACATTGGACGAGGGGGGTGGTACACCCCGGACAGGTCGCCAGTCCATCGCATGTCTGGAGTAGAATGAAAGGGGAAGCATGGAAGGCAAAACCAGGGAATATTGATGAACTCTGGGAGGTATGCAAGACTGCTTTCTTTGCTATTCCTGATTACTTTATCAATAAAGATATTAAATGTGGATCTCACAGCACAACTAATTAATTGTTGTATTTAATGACTTTTTTTGTATTTACAGTAAATTTGTTCAATTTCTGTACAGGCAATAACACTTTTTTTCTTTCGGACTTGAAAGAATCTGAGTTGAAGAATTTAAGGTAATGGAAATTTGACACCTTGAATATCATGCACTGAATACATTTTTTGTTGGACTCTCTGAGACAGGATCTGACCCTAAATCTGTGTTTTTACAGAATGACGGCATGAGGTCGGCTTTCATGACTTGTGAATCCCTTCCCTCTCTTTGCACATGTAATCACACATGTGAGAGTGTATTTACGTGCTGCAGTCAGTAAATTACTTCCAGACCCTCTGGCCTGCTTTATAGAGTCAGTGGAGGTTGCATCCAGATCGTGACCTCTTTCATTCCTCCCGCTCTTACTGGCAGCCAAAGATCAATAGACACAATTAAGTTCTAATGGTGGCTGCTTATCAATAAATATCACCATTGATTTGGAAAAAGGTTCTTAAAAATCACAATACCATACACAACATACTAAATGTGAAATAAGCATAAGTTCAAACCTGGCACTTTCCGCTCACGCATAGGTCGCTCTCGTAAGGTCCACATGGTGTTCCGTCCAGCACTCGCTCTGCAACTAGTACTGGTGAATCACTGCCCATCGGCGAACAGTACAGGGCACAGGGTTTTTCTGATATGTGAACACACACAAACATAATTCATAGATATTCCAGAGTTGCAATGCTCATTAGAACACTAATCTTCAAAAAAAATGTGCTTTACGTTGGCTCAAGAGTTAATAAATTTGAATACAATACATTTTCAAGTACCCGACTTTTGAGCTTAATTATTGTTGGTTTTTTTTTTTGCAATTTTAATCTATTTAGAATGAATCTATGAGTGGTGTCTGTGCATGTCCAATCCATTATTAAAATTGAAATTTGGTAGATATTTCCTTCACATTGCACTGAGCTATATAGCATTATCTAAATTGCCATTTGTTTACCAGGCTCCTAATGAACAAGTTTCAGTCAATACACCAAGCTTTGAAGTAAAAGCATGAGTATGTGTACATTCAGACATGAAGTGCACTCAGTGCGCTGCCTTGTTGAACCTTGAGATCACAGGGCTGTTTCTGAGTGAAGGATCTCTGATTTAAGAGCAGAAGATGCTGTTCCTTTAGTTGGCGGGAGATGAAAGTTTCTGTGTTATTTCTGATCTAAGTGACTCTTGAGGGATCTGAGTTCTGAGAGAGGGAAAGTGGAGCCATTGAGTGCTGCTGTCATTCCAAAGTGGAGACTTTCAGGTGCACAGAAGGATGTTTGTATCACAGAAGGATGTTTGTTCCGCTTTCTATTGCTTCTGTTTGTACCTAACGTTTCAAAGCTAAAATACAAGTGTGTACCACAAAATATCAATATTGAGGGGAAAAAAAGTATATATTTATGTTACATTAGTCCACAAAGTATCATATGGTTTGTTTCAATTATGGATTAATCATAAAAGTACAATCCACAAAATATTGTTGGCTTAACCCTTAGACTTCTGGGACTGGGTGGCACAGTGGGTAGCACTGTGGCGTTCCAGTTAGAAGGTTGTCAGTTTGAGGCTCGCCAGTGACCTTCCTGGACGGACTGGTGACCTGTACAGGGTGTACCCCCACCTCTCCCCCAATGTACACTGGAGATAGGCACCAGCACACCCCCGTGACCCCAAAAAGGGAATAAAAGGGTTGGTAAATTAATGATTGAATGAAAGTCTGGGGCCTTTTTGAACATTTTAAAATTTGCTTGATTTAATTTTTTATTACTTTTCATACAATTCTCGACAAATCTGAAATAAAATTCTGAGTATTACATTTAGTCATTTTCTTACCTGAAAAAAAAATCTTATTTTATTGAGATCATTTATTTGCTTGAATTATGAAACTTTGTAAACCAAGCTTTTGATTTTGCCATAAATGTTAAAACTAGAATCTTAAAACTAGATTTAAGAAACCTTTCAAAGACTACTTTTAAACACAAATGATGTTGTTTTAATACAATTTTCCCAAAAATATTTGTTTAATTAAAATATATTTTTTTTGTTATAAAAAAGATTATTTAGAGCTTGTATAAAAGCAACCCAGTTTAATTTTAAGCTGTAATATATGTAGTAAAAGTTCTTTCTTGCTAATTTTAAGAAATCTTGTCAAGTCAAATTTGCTCACCCCGTTGGCAGAATGGTTTTTATTGATCTAGGAAGAGTTTAACTAGATTTGTTTGTTTTTTTTTACTCTTTCAAGAGAGTGTTTTTTGCCATGTACATCTGGGGTCACAATAAGTGCCCTGCAGAGTTTAGCTCCAAGTTTCCTCAACTCTTCTGCCTGAAAGTTTCTAGTGTACAGAGCAAGACTTTAATAATCTGCTTCCGGAGTGTTTGGTTGAAGCTAAACTCTGCAGGACACTGGGCCTCTAGCACTGAACTTGATACAATAACAAAATACAGCTGTCTTCACACTTGTGCTTTTGATCCTAGATCTTTACAATCCTGGATTTTTAAGATCCCAGATTTTTAGGATCCCAGATTTTAAGTTATGCTTATGAATTTTTCATTTCATTTCATTTTAATACAGGTCGGTATTATTAAAGGAGCACGCAAGCAGCAAGTGTTGCTTCGAGGCAGGAGGACATGATCTAGATGATGATGAGTGACAGCCCCAGCACCATGTACGGGTCTCAGATTGTCACGGATGAACTTGAATTTTAATAAGGCACGGATCTCTTTCGTGAGCTGACTATCAAGTGAAGGTGTGTCTGACAGGAGCTCACAGCGTGAAATCACACCAGGGCTCTCGCTCTGAACCGCTCGGATCTCCTCCAACTACACCATACGCACATCTCATAAGCACACAAGGTCTGTCGAACAGTACGTATTTCAGATAAAGCACAACGATGCTTCTGAAAACATATATACACATATAAAGCACTCAAACACAACACCTAACTAACAGACCATTCAGTTGCACAGTGGGTGGAGGTTCTCTGTCTCTGAGGTTCAGAAGAGCAGCTCCTCCACCCTGATAGGAGCTGGTAGAGGCGACTGAAGTAATTGCCTCAAGTAGAGCTGTAGATGGGCACAGTGCCAGAACGAACACCGCCTTACTGTGTACAGAATGCTAAGAACAGTTGCATTTTCCATTTTGAGCGCAGACACAGGGTTGGGCTCAAATCAGTAATTTCCTCAAGTAGAGAAGTTCCGTAAGTTATGGAAAGCCAATTTAGCAAAGACTATATTTTTAAAGTCTCACCGTCGTGGATGACAGCAGTCCACATCTGGCTTTTCTTACTGGCATGTCGATCATGGGACTGGCACTGCTGGTCTCTAAAGGTGGGTAGACTCTTTGAACAGGGCACTCCTTCACAAACGGTATGCTCCACACTGTTCTTCTGACAGTGTTTGCCTCCCGGACTGGGCCTGGGTAGAGTAATGTTTATTTATAGAGCACATTTAAAACAGCAGCGCATTAACATGAAAAGACAGATACATTTACATTTACGTATTTAGCAGACGCTTTTATCTAAAGTGACTTGGGCGTAAACACAACGGAAGTTTGTTTCAAGGTCGGTTTCATCATACAGTCATGGGGTTAAACATGTAAACATGAAGCTCTCGTTTTATCTCATCTGTCCAAACGACACGCTTCCAGTGTGCATCTCTTTTCCATCAGGTTGCAAACTTTTGGCTTGAAGGAGGGCAGTTTCTCTTCGTCTGTAACCTCGCAGTGCATTCCTGTGAAGACTCTAGTGACTGCCTCGTTGAGACATCAATTCAAGACTTTCTTCAGTCCTTCATTAGTGCCTTAGCAGCGGTAGTCAGTAACAAAGTAAATGTAATTTGTTACTGTACTTAAGTAGCTTTTTCAAGTATATGTACTTTACTAAAGTAATTTAATTTGGGAAAACCTTTTACTCTAACTTCACTACATTCCAGAGTTAAATATCCTACTTTTTACTCAACTGCATTCCATCCATTTTTATTTATGAGTGGATAAAAACTTGGTGAAGCATGCGGGAGCCACCAATTTGATTTGTTTTGGTTGCCACTTGGTGGTATCTACTTAGCGAGAATGCTGTTCAGTGTCAGTTCAACGGCAGCATTTTATGAGACGCTCGTGTCTTAATAAATGATTATGAAGAATGAAGAAACTCCCAAAAAAACAAGTTTTTGTTACAGTAATCTGCAATGAGCAGGCCATCTTTAGGTACAATATAGTAAAAGAAAACTTGTGACCCTGTGTTTAGTAGTTTAGACATTAAAAAGATTGTATTAAACCTTAGGTTGCAACTATGTTCAAAATAAACCTTAAAGGAATTTTCCCAAAGGAAATTTAGATTCAAGGTTTTGAGCTCATGATCATTTAAATAAGAGTCAACTCCATAAGAGTCAAAGTCTTTTCACATATTATTTAAGCAAGAGTCTAGACAAAAATCATAATATAGTCATAATAAATGATAGTACTTTGGAAGTCGTTAGTACTTTTTTTTAAAGTCGTTTAGCCCATTTTAACTCCTCGTTTGAACCCTCTTTACTAACACTGCACCGTAAATACTTTCTAGATAGATTATTAATCATAAAAACATAATTGAATCACCTGATATTTTTGGCCTATTTTGGCATAATATGACAGTCAAAACGTCATCACTTGGAAAATATTCAAAGAAAATGTGCCCTTTCAAAGGAGGCAAATCATTTTGTCTTCACTATATATTAAAATGAAGAAAAATAGCATTAGTTCATGCTGAAGGCAGCTGGAGAGAGAAATATCATTGCAGATTTGCCAGGCAAAGCAATAAAAAGAGCAGCGTGTTGAAAAATCGGAGTATTTTGAAAGCTCTCGGAGGAAACGACACAGATTGGAGAATGGAACATGATGGAGACTGTGAAAATGTGAAGAGACAAGTTATCGAACAGCTTTGAGCCACTTGCGCCGTCAGCTGTCATCATTAGAGCCAGCGAAACATGTCAGAATGATGGTTCACAGGCCTCCAGACAAAGTCGTTAAAGAAAAAGCATCCTAGAGTCGTTTTTAACCTGATCTCTATCGTTCAGAACAGAGAGAGTCTCGTAAACCCCTCAATCAGTCTCATTAATACAATAATGCTCATCTTGGGCACACATAATGTGACACAATTTTCACATTGTTTTTTGGGATTTATGAATTTTTATTTTGTCTCAACACATCAGAATTTTTGTTATAAATAACTGTTTGTTGTCAATTCTTTTAGATTTTTGCAGAAAAAAAGAGAAAATGAACTACTCGCAATTATACTTTTTGTGCAATTTCAGGGTTGTGGAATTATTGTGTAATGTAATGAAAAAAATATTTGTAAAAAAAAGATATTCCTAAAAAGATGTCAAACATTGGAACAAAAAAATTGTTTTAGAGATAATTTATTAGAGCACATTTTAAAGTAGTAAAAAAAACACCCCAAAAGGCTCTGGAATTCTAAGAGTTAATTAAACTCCCAGTTTTCTAAATATAAACATAATTTTTTCAGCTGAAATCTATTGTTTGCAGAAATAGTGATCTAGCAGCTTGTTTAATTGTTTTATTTTTTGATTGTTATAATCAAGATGCCCAATCAGTAAGCAGACTTCAATTACACACTCCAGGGACACTTTATAAGGTAAAATCGTCCAACTGCTTGTTTAATCAGGCATTAATATTACACAACGTGCCACTCTTGTCAGCTAAGAATAGAAAACTGAGGCTACAATGTGCTCAGCCTCACCAAAATTGGACAATAGAAGACTGGAAAAATGTTGCCTTGTCTGATAGGTCTCACTTTCAGTGGGATATGCGGATGTTAGGGTCAGAATATGGCATCAAAACATGAAAACATGGATCCATCCAGCCAGGTATCCACAGTTCAGGCTGCTATTGGTGGGGTAATGTTGTGGGGGATATTTTACTGCCACAATTTGGGCCCATTAGTACCAACTGAGTACCAACCCGATGGCTGGTTTCCTGAACATGACGATGAGTTCACACTACTCAAATGGCCTCCACAGTCACCACATCACATTCCAATAGAGCACCTTTGGGATGGCACCTTTGCACCTCTCTAATGGATGTTCCCAGTACCTTGTTGACTATTCCACAAAGGAATAAAGCAGTTCTGAAGACAAAAGAAGGTCCAACACAGAACTAGAAAGGTGAACCTAATAAAGTGGCCTGTGAGTGTAAAAACATGGTATATAATCTATTGCAAGCACCTTTTTGCTTCCAAAACATAGTTTTTTTTCTGTCCTTAAACACAGCAGGGCTCAAACGTCAGTTTTTCCCTATTCTTTCTTGATTTTGCTTGATGCACCTCCAGATGTTTTATGATTCACAGCAGAGCCAAGAACAATGGCGAAATTATCTCAAAAGCAGCATGATACTGTTGTTCGAAGTGTAAATGCAGCATTGAAAACCTGCATGCTGTTCAGGGCTGGAGATATTTGGAGAACCTTGAAGCATTACATCACACAAAGAAGTGTTTGATCCCCTGCTGATTTGGAACGTTTGCCCGAAGGCAAAGAATTGATCAAATCATGCATTTAATTCAGGGCTTGTTTCTACGGGGATACAGAAAAACAGCTAAAAAGTCATTTTAACATGGACAAAGCTTAAGCATAAGCTTTTGCTCACGGTGGGTTGTCACATTTCCTCTGTCGAAATCGTGCTCCTGTGCCACAGGTTCTGCTGCACATGCTCCAGGTGCTCCATGGACTCCAGTCTCCATCCACATGCTGCGGGAGGGGCGTTTTACTGACGCACTCCCCAGCCCTGCACCACTGACCCACACAAACAGATTCAGTTATTTCATCTATGGTTTTTGGTGTAATTCATGTGAAAGAGCAGCTTTGCCAACAGAGATAACCTATTCACCTTGTCTGCTCCGCATTCAGTGCCATCCAGCGGAGGATCCAGTTTGGTTTTACACGATGCGTCTCCCTCCACCAGACACCAGAGGCCCGCACACATCAGATGCTGAAACATTCACCTCATTAATTACAATTCTCTCAATCTTTTTCTCATGTTCCTCACTTGAGAATTCAACTACGGAAGATTTCGGTTTCTCCCCATTTTGAAAATATGGTAAAATTAAATAAAACAACTTCAGATGAAACACAACAAAATTCTACTCAACAACGAATATAGAAAAAATAATACAATTCAAATTAAACATTGGGTTTGAATACAACAAAAAAATCAAATCCAAACTTGCTAAAACAATAAAAGTCACATTAAAAAGTAAACAAAACAAAATTAAAACAACCTAAATTGTTTAACAAAAAATTAATTCAACAGTGAACCTGAGATACAAACTTCAGATGAGACACAAAAATTACGTGGTTAATATATTGGAAAAGTATAAACAGACAAAATTAACATTCCAAATTCTAGAGGGACTCTGAAAACAAAATGAAAAATAAAATTAAAATAAATAAATAAAAAAGTCAAACAAATTAAAAAGAAACTACATAAAGCTAAATAAAATTGTAACTCAACAGTGTATCTGCAAAAATTAAATTAGACTATGAAAACCAAACATTTACAATAAAACGATGGATCTGAGAAAGGAACAAATAAATAAATAAACAAACAAACAGATAAATAAACAAGTAAAACTAGGTTTTCACTCCATGTTTGTGATCTGAAATGATTTTATCCAGCAGCACTTGAGTTTTTTCAGAGTCGGTGTGACAGGTTTGTCTCTTTTCAGCACACTCCTTTACTTCACAAGCTCAATCACATTTTCCAATGTCACCACGAGAAACATTTGAGAGCTGACAGCACGGCTATTAAATTGCCTTATTTATGCTGTTTTAGGCGTCTCTTTTATGTCAGGCTGTCTCAGCCTTTCAGACACGGACTATTCATCTTCTTCACACGTTTTTGTGAATCCACACAGTATTTTAGGTGTAGAATCAAACACATAAATTCCACATGAATAAAGAGTCTCAATTTTGTAACAACCATCAAGTTCTATACCGTCTATAACAGGATTTTATATTCCCTCTACCTCAGCCACAATGATCACATAAAATAGTTTAATGTGTACATTACAAGTATTACATTATTTTTAAGCTAATTTCTACACTGGGGACCAATGTTCGTTTCTTGTGAGCTGTGCTTTAAGGCCCAAGACACTGCAGTGATGGAAAAACAAGCCATACACACACACACACGCACACACACACACACACCTCCATGTCAGTGCAGAAGGTGGCATTTGAGCCGAACAGGATTTGGCACTGTTCATCTGAACTATAGTGCATGCCGGGCAACTTGGCAGGCAGACGCACCCGGAAGCGGTTTCTGGGATCAGTGTGGAGCAAACAAACACTTGCCTTTGACCTGGAAGAGAAAGTAGAGCATAATTTTTACAAATAACTAATTAACAAGTGTTTCAAAAGGAAACGTTAATGAATTAACAAGTTACAAGAGTTTCCTTCATCACATTTTAAATTAACTACCAAGTTTCGAAATGCAGCATAAACAAATTGGCAAGTATCAACTCTTTCGAAATTTAATGTTGTGTAACATAGCATACATTCATTTCCAAATCCTCTGTTTGTTTTCCAAATTGTAAGTCAGTCGATTCTATGGAATTAGTTTTGTAAATGCAATTTCAGCTTAAACAAAAAAAATTTAATTGGTAACAAAGAAGAAAAAAAAATCAACCTAAAAACAAAAAAAAATCAAATAATTACCAAAAAATAGACATTTATTTTAAATACTCTCCATTCTTTGTTGGTTTCATTTTCATTGTCAGTTTCGCATCTCAGAGATTCGATTATGCTCTCAGAATCTTCGTTTTCACTTTATAAATTTGCGATTCTCAAATTTACTTTGGTCATTCTGGCACAAATCTCCCACAGGAGTGAGGATGACAGTGGTTCACACTCATTGTATGAATTTGATTGGCAGCTAATTGAACCAGATGTACAAGTATTTGTAAGGTTTTCCAATAGGTAATTTTGTTAGTTTAAGCTGAAATTATGTTCTTTTCATTGGCTCTAAATTAATTCCATACTATTCTGTAAAATACAAAACAAGTATTTAGCAAATGTTTTAACATTACAAACAACTGTTTTATAATGTCTCTCACATTATATAACAAATCTTTATTACATTTCAATATTATCCTATTGGTCAAGCCAAGCCTTTGTGATTTCTACCCATGAGCTCATGGGTTTTGGAGAAGAACCAGGTTATCACATTCTCCAAATGAGGAAGTTTACTCTACACCAAACACTTCTAATCTTTGTGATTGTCACTGGTATTAAAGCTCTCTTGGGATCAGTGAGTGGGGAATGTACTCTGGTGTTTTAATGGATCAGTGGCTGCGGGACATCCGTGAGGACCCATCACTGCAGCCACGGCTTTGTTTTGTAGAGCCAGCGATGACGCGGTGAATCCTGAGCTGACGTGATGCCAGTTACAGAAAGACACTTTCTGTAATTTCAGTTCACAAAAGACACAGAGATTCTTTGAGAAGAGACGAGATATAGATTTTTTTAATGATAAAATATATAGGAAGAATAGTATTTATTCAAAAAAGAACTCTTAAACTTTTATTTTAATTAATTAAATACAGTGTAAAAAAAAACAACATGTAAACCCTGCAAAATATTTTGCCATAAAAAACTACAAATAAATCAGACTAAGATCTTGAGCTCTACATCATACCACTATATTACGAGGATGTCGTTAAATTTAGATCCGTTGTGTCTTGCGAGATGAGCCTGGAACACACTAGCCTTGGATGAGGTAAAGTCCAACGAATTGTTGACCCCGGTCCAGGACAGGAGGGAGACGTGGATCTCTTTTGACATCACTCAGCACCACAAACAAGGTGAGCAGATAACTTTCACATCAAAATTTTGCATAATGATGCATTTTGCACATGAGATTTGATAAGAATATTTCATCTTGTTAGGTGGCTCTCAAAGCCACCGAAAGACACCTTACTTCGATATATATATAAAAAAACGGGAGTTTTTTATAATCCATGGAGGTTGGCTCTCCTTCTAAAGATAAGTTGCATAATTATTGATGTCCTGCCGCTCTGAGAGGGAAAGTTTGGATATTCTAGCAATTACTGAGCATTTGGCTAATCTAATCGTTATGAGTGATGATAAGCACAGCATTTGACTAATCTAATTTAAACCTTGTCTTGTGGGAAGCCACTGGATAAGTCCTGGCCTAACATTTGCAAACAACTAAACATGTCTGTTCAGCAAATTGAGGCTGTCCCTCCCTCTGCCTCATTCATGCTTTTGCAAAGAAATCAGAATGGATCTTGAGTTTGATGGAGAGTGAGAATTAAAGCTGATTTCAATTTTTGTGTTCAAAAGTAGCAGCTGGTGCATTTCACCTGAGGAATTTCTCCAGGTCATCCTGGCTGCAGCTGGACCAGGAGAGGTCACTGGGGTTACGACCTTTGACCCACTCGCCGGACATGATGTGAGAGTGACCGGCACAGCTGGCGTGATCGTCATCATGGCTCATGCCTATGCTAAGAGAGAGAGTCTGGTAAATTATAAAATGTATTTCACCAATGATTTCTAATGGTGGCTAGCTAAAATAAGTGTTTGCTGGTAGTGGGTGCTTCTGAAGTTGTATACTGATACAAAGCAGTTTTTTATTGTCATATGATATTGGTATGTATTTGTACAGACTAGAAATAAGATAGATTAGCAAAAAATACTTTTAAAAAGAGCTTTAATATCCCACCAACTTTTTGAGATATAGTGAGAGAATCAGTGAAATTCTGCTACCCCTAAGGCCCAACGTTGCCATATGGCAACGTTTCTGTAAAAAGTCTCAAAAAACAAAAAAATCTTAAAACACACAAATTTATGAATCAATAACCTCCTACAACAATGTTTCAAAGGCCAAAAAAAAATTTTATAGGCTTTTTCTATATGTGGGTCTTTGGGGGTTAAAGCTGCAAGCAGCAATCAAGTCTTTTAGTCTTTCAGTGGCCATTTTTTTGCACCAGGTCTTACTTAGGATTTATATTAATGCTTGAACTGTTAACAAAATAAAATAAAAATTGTAACTGTAATTGTAAGAACTGTAAACAAATAAAAAAATTTTAAAAATAAAAAATAAATGAAGTGTCAGATTACCAGGTGGTGCTATGAATATTTGTCTATGCCAAATGCCAAAAATTGGGAAAGAACTACACAGTCAATGTTAAAGGGTGTATTTACTGTATTTACACTAACTCTAAACCCTAATCCTAATGTCTCATCTAGAATTTTTACTCTCTGAAGTGTGCTCACCCTTTCAACAAACCATTTATGAGATGAATGTTGCATAAAGTGCCTCCACTGCAAAAAAAATGAAGTTTTTTAAGAATGTGTGTTAAATGTTATGCTGTGCTGAAGTTAACTTTAGCTTTGTTCTAAATTAATTTATGTGCACTTTTTGATCTTCCCTTTTTACCATCTTGCAACACTGTGAAGCAGTTTGTTAAGTTCAATGTGTTTGAAACTGCTGTCACTGTCCAGTCAAAGATAATCTGATTCTCAAACAGAAGTGATTTTCAAAGATGAATTCTGGTCTGTTACACCATTAACTCTTTTAAAGGCTGAAATGATTTCCCTGTACGATTCTTGAACTCTCAATAAAATTGAAACCTAATATACAGGTTATAACATAGTTGGGGGTATAATTGGCAGCTAATGGTATTATCTCTAGACAGAAACTAAGGGGATGAGTACTGGTTATTTGTGGCAAGAGCTGAGAATTATGGGAAATTGAGTCCAGAGTGACCATAAAAACTAACGGCAGATTTGCTGCAATTCTATCATGAACCCCAATCAGGAGCAGTTTCTATGCTGCCAAGCGTCTGCTGTAATAAATTAGTTCGAAGCAGGTAAAAAACAAGATTGGCCTCATTAAAACAGTGAGTCGAGTGCCAAGCTAATAATGGTCATAAGCCAAATCCCTGATCGAGTGTGAACGCACAGCTTCAAAGACTTGGAAGAGAAGGTGTCATGCACGACTTACGCGTGTCTGAGAGAAGTAAATGAGCGCATGAACCCAACAGAGAGATTTTACAAACCACAGACAAAGACTTCTGTGTGTGAAGGGGATGGTATCGACCCCAGTCTGGGTTGAGCAATGTCAGCTTATAAATGCCAGCTATATGAAGCACATGGTGATAATAACCCCTTTGAACACTGGTGTAGCTACTGTAGCTGACCGTTCTTTTGCTGTTAGCTCAGGAGAACTTAACGGCAGCCAGGAGATGTGTGAATATTAATTAGTGTTTACGGCCTGCTGCAAGATTATAAAGGCTCAAAGTCACCTTCAATACAACATCTTAAACATATAGCCAAAGCAATTTTGTCCTCAAAACTATTATTTATAAGGAATCTATGTTATATTATTTCTGCCCACACAATAGTTCTATGTAGTATATTTCTACATTTGCTGCTGTTCACATTTCCAGCCATGGTGCATATGTGACGTTGCAGAGGAGTTCCCTGCAATTTAAGGATTACTTTGATTTAATAAATGAAATGTAATAACATTAGATTTGAAAGGGTTTGACTGGGTTGGACTTTGCGTGTATTTATCTATTTGCACTCACTGGTCACTTTATTAGGTACACCTGTACAACTGTTTGTTAACGCGAATTTCTATTGAGTCAATCACACAGCAGCAACTTATTGCATTTAGACATGTAGACATGGTCAAGAAGATCTGCTGAAGTTCAAATCGAGCATCGGAATAGGGAAGAAAGGTGTTTTAAATTACTTAAATCATTGCAGACGAATTTTGTTCTGATCTGTTTGCTAGAACCACCAACAAAATTCCAAATCACCTGCGTTTCACAAGTGACAACACATCTCTTATCATCATTCTCTTTTACCACTCTAAAACCCCCTGCTCCGAGGTACCCTGTGATGATTTCACTGTCTGATATTATCTTGTTTGAACAGACCTGAAGGATTTTAGAAGCTTGTTGGAATGTTTTCCAATTGATTTGGTGCATCTCAAATACTTTGTGACTGTTCTGTGTGTCTCGACTGACTTGTGTCCGAGTTCGTGAGCGATGGTGAAGGCCAAGTTGAGGCCGTTGTCTTCAGCCAGTACACATTTTCTCCTGGAGCTGCAGGCACCACCCAGATATGCAATTCCTGAGGACAGAGCAAGAGAGAAAACACAAACTTAACCAAAAGCCTGACGCTTTGGTTAAATCACAGACAAAGTCTGTGACAAAGTCTGTGATTTCCTTGTGAAACTTTCATGATCATAAGTCAATCATACACAAGTAATAGAAAAGAATAAATAAAATCAAAGGAAAATAGGGGGGAAATGTTGTTTTTCCATGTATGGATAGATGTATGGATGACTGGAGGGAGAGAGGGATGAATGGATGGAAATATAGAAGAATGATGGTACAAGAGTGACGAATGGATGGAGGGACAGATGTATGGATGGTTGCAGGGATGGATGGAGTGATAAATGGAGGAAAGGGTGATTAGAAATTGGATTAGTAAAAGAATGATGGATGGATGATTGGAGAGTGGATGGGATGGATAAAGGGTTGGGGTGTGATCCATGGATGGATGATTGGCATGAGAGAGATGGATGGTTGTATGGAGGGACAAAGGGGTCAGTGGACAAATAGGTGGCTGGGTAAAAGATGGGTGGAAGATTGAAATGATGGACTGGCGGGTGGAGGGAGTGATAAATGGATGGAAAGAATGAATGGATTGATAGTGATGATTGAGGGATGGAGTGATAAATGGACAGGAGGGTGATTGGAAATGGGTGGATGGATAAAAGAGTGATGGATGGACCGATGGAGCACAGTGATTGAAAATACTCATCTTAGAACTCTGAATTAAAGAACCGTGGGCAGATAGAAAAACAGATGTGTTGAATTCCTTCATCCTATTCTTATCCTCTATTTCTTCATCCTTCTTTCTTTACAGCCGTGCATTCCTTGATGAGGGCTACAATTATATCTCTGAGTCTGTCACGAGATGATTTACAGCCAGAGCGATGTGTTGCGTCTCAGCTGCAGCTCTTCATGAGCTGATTTTACAGCTCGCTGAGAGCGGATCTAGAACGGCTGATGAGCATCTGCACAATAGAACTAAAGACGACAGACAGCTGGGCGTAATAATGTAACGGGAACTATGTCTATTTCCTCTTTTGAGAGTGCTTTACCTGAGGAGGAGAACTGTGTCTACACAGAGTTTAACAGACGGTTTCCACAACATGCACCATTTAAATCCTCCGTTTTACAGTCAGACTCTCAAACGTTCGTCAAAATCCTTCCAAAAGCTCACAGGAAACAGGAAATCACATGCTAAACCTTCTGTAAAACCATGGAGAGAATCATCAGAACCAAAGTTTCTGTTTTTATAAAGAAAAGCTCTCTTTACTGATCCACAACACATGCCTCCACACGCAGCTTTTCATAACTTTCTGTTGAACTCATGGTTCATGGTAAAGATGAACCTTCGTTTTAGGTTCACCTCTGTGCTCCACTGAAGCAGAAATTAACAAAGTAAAGCACAACGGCTGAACCTGAAGCTGCTTATTATGACTGAACATCCCACATTAGGAGATCATGGAAATCCCAAAACCCTGAGGGATCATCGTCTGTTTGCTGGAGTGAAATGTTCCACATAAAATAATATTATTATTATTAATGACAAGGGCTGTGTATTTTAACATGACTGAGATTGACTGGAAAGCTGCACGCAATCAATAGAACATTTGACAGCACACAAAAACATAAACACATGAGTCGTTAGTTTAAGAGAGTAAAGAAATGAACAACAAATAGACAAATAACAAATGTCTTAATACTTATAAAAAAATGTGTGTTTTTATTTTACGTTACAACATGTTTAGTGATGCATCTGTACTTTTACTGAGCAATTTTATTCAACCTTTGCGGAATTTTTTCATTTAAAGATGAGCCGAAACCGCAGCACTCCTCCCAGCAGCAGATCTCCTCTGAGACTAACTGTGATTGACAGCTGAGTCGGCCAATCAAAGAGCAAACAGTAGGCTTGCCAAAAACATGGTTGGCTCAAACTTCTTTTGGAGAACAAATTGATTGCTATTGCTCCAAATGTTGTACTCAGGGCAATTTTTAAAACACCCACATCTCCTTGGCTACGATGTCCTACAGGAAGGTAACTAGAAGAGTTGTTACATTGGATTCAGATTTCCTCTTCCATTGATTTCCACAGGAAAGCCTTTTTGTTAATTAAATTAATAAAAATTTTCAGAAAATTGCCAAATGTTCTAGAAGTAATGTCACCCCAATGCTCAATAAACTGCTTGATTTGATGCATATTGCACACTTTTTTTTATAAACCATTGGTTGGGAATCATGAGATATAACCTGTGAATTAACATAAAAGGCCTAATGCTAAAGTAATGTGAGCTCAAAGATTCTAGACAACTTTAGGTTCTTGATTCATTTTTTTCAAGTTGAAAATCGCTTCTGCTAGGGTCTCCCTTATCTTTGCTTTTTTTTTCAAACCTAATTCCTAATTTCACATCTCGCTTGAGCCGTGGACTGGTGCGCAAGGCGAGTAACTCAAAGAAACAAAGACTTCAAACGACAGGAAGTCAACCTGAGACGGGAGACGTTAAGCCTAAGGTATGAGCTTATCCTGTTTTATTCAGAGCCAATCTCAATGGGATCCTTGTACACAGCCTAGGAAAAGAAGAGCTCCATTAAACTCTGCCTTGATCTGTAAAATGAGGAGTGCACACATCCTTTGCAAGAGTCAGTGGGGAAATTCCTCTCATTTAATAATTGCAGCCTTTAACTCCTGGTTCAAAGGTGTTTCCATAAGGTTTAGAGAGCATTTTAATGGCACAGGGTATATACCACAGGTGTTCATTTTAGTCTAATATTTCTTACTGTGAAATCCAAAAAGCAGTTCTGGCCATTTATTTATGTCAATCAAACTAGTTTGGGGCCACTTGTTTGTGTATTTAGCATTTGGCTAAGACAAATATCAGTTTCTTAGTAAGCTTTTCCAAAGATTCAAATCACAGTTGTGGTGTCATTGGAATCAAAACCCTTTAAAGTTTCATAACTGGAACATTGCATGATGCAAGTGCTTCATTTAGGGCATAAAACATTACAGCAAAAATAGAAAGTCCTCATGTTTTGTTTGTGCCAGAGGTTTCAGGATCACAACTTTTATTTTTAGAAAAATGAAACCAAAATCTCACAATTCACAATGGTAATCATTTTAGTTTTTATTCATCTATACATTTTTTTCTTTTCTTCCCCTGATTGGCAATAACTCTCCATTTCACAATGGGCGATTGTGGTGTGCACCATAGACAGGCCAGCAGTCCATTGCAGGGCTATAAATGCAGACAATTTTTTCTACCTCTGCACATCTGGGACCAGATCTTGGGGGGAGCGGCCTAAGCTGTCTAACTTCCCTCTCCCCAGACACCTTCTCCAGCCCACCTGGGGGCAAGCCAGGAGACAATATCTCACAAACATGCCCTTTCCTCTCTCTCTGACCTGGTCTCTGTGAGGTACACAGAGCCAGAGCCACATCTCTTGATATAGAGGAGCAGAAACTCTACTCCAAACTGTTCACCCTGTCTCTGAGAGAGCACCTAGCCACCCAGCAAAGAAAGCTAATTTTTTGCTGCTCACCCCTTTCTCTTGCATCTCAGCTATGGATCGGTAGACTGCCCGCATCACTACAGAAGGTACACCGATCCGTCTGTAAATCTCCTGTCATACAATCCCTGAACAATCCTCATGAACAAGTACTCTCCAAATGCTCTCCAACTTGGGGCATGCATGTTGCTTTGCACATACATTGCAGCCAACAGAATTTCTTTGTGTGTGCATACACCTCAATAAATGTGAATAAAATTGAAAATGTAAATTTTAATAGTGTTGAAAATTCAAAAAGTGTTTGGTACAGAGGTGCAGCTGTTTGCCTCTGTTTGTTTGAGTAAAACATATAGTTGATGATAAATGTTCATTGTGATGAGAATTTCAACTGACTGAAATTCTACTGAAGCAAATGAAACAGGTTGTTGAGGTATGATGTATGTTATACATTACGTCATACGTTAAAGACCTTTCAGCATTTGTAATCTTTTAAAGACAGCAAAACAGTCCTGCAGGTCTTCAACCCCTAATACACTCCGAAAGAAACTATGAAAAGCATGTACCGATAATAAATCCATTCACTCACCGACTGTGTCACAGGGCTCATCCTTGTGGACGCAGAAATCTGTCCTAGAGAGAGACATTAAGAGATAAATAGAATTGTATAGATGTAATGGCATTCTGACACAACTGCAGAAAAACAGAAAAGCTAGAAAATTTCTCCAGAGCTTTGACAACAATCTACATTGATTTCATTTTGTAACACTCCTCATATGAATAAACTGAACATCTGTAAGGGAATACCTTGAGAATACTGATTTGAAGTAAAACTAGCTGCTTGATTTTTGGTCTATATGGATGTCCTTATCCTGGACCTTAGCTGTGATTGTCCTACGGTGCATCGTAAAGAAACCAGAGGGTTTTTACTGAGATTCTTCACTCCTCACGAGTCACTCCTGGAATGTTTTGAGGAGTTCATGAAACTTCATGACACTCCAGAACATAGACTGAACAGAACAGAGTCTAGCCAACTCTTGAAACTGCACCAAGAAGGAACGAGACATTTTGACAAGGGCTTTTCCATCAGTCACCTAACAATCTGCATCACACAGACAGCAGTTAATGCAGCTTCTGACGCAATTTTGAAAAGCTTCCTTATCTAAACTCAATGGTTCTTGATCAGAAAAGAGTGGCTTGCCTCCTCCACACAGGGAGAGAGCTTTTTGTTTGAGTAGAAGGATGGATGATGCAGTCGCTGAACTGGTCTGCTACAATCGAAAGGGGAAGCTCTTGATTTACCCGTCCATCTATGTTCCTTCTCTCATCTCTGGTAATGAGCTGTGGGTCATTACTACACGAAAAAGATCTTTAATACCAGCAGCCAAAATGAGCTTCCTCATTTAGACCAATGTTGTCCTGCTTTAGAGTTGAAGATAGGGGCTGTTTTGATCAGGAAGAACTCACAGGAGAGGGGTTGCTCCTCTACATTGAGAGGTTCAGATTGCTCAGGATTCTAAAAGAAGGCCCAGAAGAATACCCAGGACACTCTGGAGGGACTATGTGTCTAGGTTGACTTGGGAATGCCTTAGGGAGAGGGAGGTCTTACCTGCTTAGACTGCAGACAAGATCTGATTAGAAAAGTGTGAAGGCTTCCAGATTAAAAGGTATTCTTTTTTATGTCAAATACAGTAAAATGGGACATAAAGGGGTTTAATACTTGTAATTAAAGTTAGTTTTGAAAACAGCACTGATGAGATCCTCTGCAGTGAGCTTGTTTCAAAAGCGTTGGTGTAGAAAAACAACAAATTTGTGGAGGATGATGATGGGGGTGTAGGGTCCAATCAAACAGTGATGGCGCAATGAGGCATGCAGGGGGAAGATAAATAACAAATAATTCCCACAAAAAACAAAACTACTCAAAAATGTAAAAACAAACAACTCCATATCAGAAGAGTAGTCAAATGGCAAACATATGCTTGGGAAAAGTCTGATTTCCCACGAACACATCTGACAACAGATCAAGGTGCCGAAAGCTCTCAGACACCCATCACCCAGTCTCACTGTATGCATATCAGCACTGGGGTGTCTGAGGAGAAGTGCAGACAGACAGGAGAAGGAGAAAAACAGACTAATGCAAACACCAGACAGTACTTGAGGTCTGGATTGAGTCCAGACATACCCCCACTCCCCAAACTCCAAGCCTTCCTCAGTGTGAGAGAAAAGAGAACATCAAAGATGTTTTTTTTGTGCACCCAAACTTCCCAGCTACATCACCCTGCAGCCCATGATTGCTTTCCCACTAAAATTGGATGAGTGATCAGATGGGAAAAACAAGGAGTTCCCCCTGTGGTCTGCGTGGGTCCAAGCGTACCAGTGTAGTGAAAATGTATTATAAAGAAGCATCATCTTGGAGGCATTAAACTAGTCCTGACTCCAAGACGTTCCCAGACATCATATGTGGAATGTAAGTGGCCAACAAGACTAGAGCCGGTAGATTTTTTCACATTTAATAACTAATGACCGTCTAATCCATATTAACCTCAAAATCCAGCAACTCTGTAGTAAGTCTGCATAGTTTTCGGGCAAACTTTTGATTTATGAGTTGTGCTACTTAACTTTATTTTGTTTTGACAACTAGTTCTGTATACTTTGCAGCTCGGTGTTCAAAGTTTAATGTTTTCTGAACTAAAGAAAGCTTGTTGGCACAACTTCATCTATTTTTATCCACTTCTGTCCCACATTCATTCATTAAGACGCGTAGCACTCCAAGTCCAGCTACAAAGGGAGGATGCCCAACGCATTCCCAGGCCATCTGAAAATACAGTCTATGCAGTGTGTCCTGGGTCTTCCTCCCAGGGAGGGTGTTGATGGTTGATCCTTAATAGATGCCTGAGCCTACTCACCTGGCTCCTCCTGATATAGGGGAGCAGCAGCTCTACTCCGAGCATCTCCCACGACATCACGCTGCAGTGGAAACTCGTTTAGGCTGTTTGTATCTGAGATCTTATCCTTTCTGTCTTTCAAGTGCAAATTGTTTTGCCTTTTGACTTCTTGTTATTTACCAAAGTGATATAAATTGACAGTATTACTGCTGCTGATCCAACAATCCATCTGTTCCATCTTTCACTCACTCGTAATTAGGATAGTAAGAAAGTTTAACCCACAACTTGTGGCCGCAAGGTCACCAAATTCAGTTCCAGAGTACCTCTGTACTGCAGAGTTTAGCTCTAACAAGCCTCAACACACCAGCTTGGACGAAACATAGCCTCAGACATGTAGTCCTCCCCAGTTGCTGCTGTACATCAAGGAAGATCCAGCAAGACTTTTTCTGCCAAAGGCAGAAAAGAAATCTTTTGGTCCTCAAACTCAAACCTCAAACCTAGACATCCCGTCCATACAAACGATTACAAAGGATAGCCCTACTGGAGTCCAACATAACAGACGGCTTCAGAGCCCGTACTTCCAAAGGCCTATCTTCCAGGCACTACAAAGGAAATGATCCAGTGTCTTCACCAGTCTTACAAGAGGACTGGTTGAACAAACTCCTATGAGCCCTTGAAAATCCAAGAGAGTATAGAGCTAGTCCAGTGTTCTATGTCCAGGGTTAAAATAATATTAATCCTCCTGGATCTGAGTTCACTTATTGGTGAGATTCTACTCTCTAGGAGCCTGCCATAGGCTTTCCCAGGGCTGAGAGGAGATAATCTAAGATGATCTGAGATGTCTAATGCCCTTATAGTTGGAGCACACCTTCCGCTCACCCTCCTTAAAAATAAAGACCACCCCTCTGGTCTGCTTTTCCAGAGGTACTGTTCCCATCTCTCATAGATACTGCAGAGGTGTATTAACCATGACAAACAAACATGCAAAACTTGCCTTTGTTTGAATTTACTCGTCTTAAAATATTTCTTCAGAAGATAAGGGAGAGCAAAGCTCAACAACTTTTGTACAAGAACAGTCAGACAAACACTGTTTTGAAAGCTTTAATGTTGAACAGTGCTTCAGGATGTTCTGCTTCTAGCTGCGCAGAAAGACAGGTCCCCAGGCCAGAAGAGGCTCTACCAATGGTTATTTCAAATAGAAATTGTAGAAAGTTCCAAATGTGAAAATGGGGTGAAAATGTCAAGCTCTGTTTAGTCATAAATCAATGCCGACTGGGTTCCAACGTCCCATTACATAAAGGATTTGGCAACATTGAAGAAGCTGTAAAGGATGAGTGAGTTTTTGATTCCAGTTGAATGAGCTCTTTAAACGAGGCTTTGCAAAGGGTCACTTCCAGTTCAAGCTGTAAATTCAAAATGAAAACTGCTTGACTTCAAAAACCGCTGAATTCGCTAGAAATAAAGAGATATCTGCTGCACTTGTGCTTTTGATCATCTCAGGGGCACGCTGAACTACAGCAGTCTCTAATTTGACTTCGACAAAACTCTTTTCTGAGCGAACACAATGACTAGCAGGTGAGGGGCTTTCTTTCTGTCCCAGTCTGCAGAGATCGCCTGGTCCACCAATGGGCTACCGCAGCTAAACTGTGAAGAAATTTCTGACCCACTGACTGCCTTGATCCAAGAGACAAATCTAGCCCCTGAGAATTTCCTCCAGACAAAGACACGTTTTGGGGGTGACCATGAAGGACAAACTCAGTTATAACAAATGGTTGTTGAATTTTCTTTTTTTTCTTCTTTTAAAAACTGAAGACTTTTAAAACTCTGAAACCAAAGTTAGTGAAAAACAGCAGAGTGGCTTTATTGTCTTGGCATTTAAGAATCTTACGCAGCGCCTAGAAAAGAGAGCCCTTATAAAAACATGTCTCTACAACTATTAATTGCAAACTTCATCTTAATCTAATATAAATATTTGACCTCCTGCAATCCCCCGTTTTGGCCAGAACACTGGCGCCCCCTCTGGTTATCACCATGGAAACATCTATCACCATGGAAACATTCACCTCCACATTCAGAAAGATACAGCAGTGGTCTTCCTGAATGGAGTTCCCTCTCCCATAAACAACACAGATCACTTATCGACCTCTATATCACCTAACCTCCACATGAACGAATTGGCAATCTTTTAGATCAGTAAGAAGCACTGTGGTTATCTCCTGTGTTAAGAAAACATCTTCTGTCAATCAGCAGGAGGTGTAGGAGGCATAAGCATAACTGCTGAGAAGCTGCGGAGAGGAAAAGTGAGGCGTAACTTGTCAAGCTTTAATTAGCTTCGAAGCACCCCCACTGCCCCTTAGCCACCCGGGCATGATAGCGGAGACAGATGTAGCTCCTGTCTGACACATCCTCACAGAGAGATCCTCTCAAACACCAACAGAGATCATACTTAACCCCAGTGGGAGAACAAAGAGCCTCTCTGTTAGTAAAATGACAGCATCTGAGAGGCTGATGTCCAGATGAAATGCTGGAAGATTCCCCTACGCCTCAGCCTGGAGGATATGAAGACGTTGACATGAGACGACAGAGCCTTTAATCTCACTTGACTTTTGAAAAGTAGAGCTTTAGTTGGCATCTACAGACTCTAGAGAGGTTCATGGAAGCGAACTTGAAGCATCCAATAGTCTTCAGCCATGTCCCTTTCAAATTACTTTCCATCTCTCTATGTTCACATTTCTTTCCTTCTGTCTGTAAGGTTCATGAAGGTTCTTGAAGCCCATTGAGTGTGTTTGATGTAAAGCGGAAGAGCATGAACTTGTAAAAACAAAGAATTTACCAACATTTGGAGCAGGGAGACTAAATAAACGAGGAAAAGAAGAGGGATTGAATACAAGAGAACCATCAGGGAAGCATATGATTTGCTTCAAATTGACTCTGTAGCAGGACAATGACCCCAAACCTACAGCCAAATTCATTAAGAATTATCTTGAGTATACGGAAGAACAAGATGTACAGGAAGCGATGCATGACCCCCACAGAGTCCTGATATCTGCATCATCGAGTGTGTCTTGGAATACACTAATAGACTGTGAAATGTGAGAAATCTACATCCACAGAAGATCCGGGGTCAGTTTTTAGGACAACCTCCCAGAAGAGCTCCTTCAAAAATTGTGTGCAAGTGTATCTTATAGAATAGCTGCAGTTTTGAAGGCTTTTCAAGTTGGCACACCAGCTTTTGCTCTTTTACTGCATTTTGAAAATACATGATAAACGCGTCACCTGACAAAAACTCTTGCACAGTACTGGTATATGGTGTAGTTTTGTCAGAGGAAATCTGGTCAGTACCTGGTGACTAGTACAGCCACATCCACTGGAGGAGTGTCGTCTCTGCTGCCAGGTATGTGATTGTTTCCTAGGTATCGAGAACCGTATTCCTCATGCTGCCAGTGACAGAAGCTCTCCAGAGCTTTCTCTCCATGATGCCCCACCTTCAGCTTCTCCTAAGAAACCCAACACATGTAAATGAAAAAACTTAACATGCCTCACAAATGAGTGTGGTGAAACTGTTGAGTGGGTCATAAAATGTTGTCAAGAATCGGGAGGAGGCTAGCCAGGGTTCTCAAGGAATAGAATTTGGCAACAATCTAACATTTCATTACAAATAAAGTGTAAAGGGATGCAGAGTTGAGTGATCAGCATTGCCAGGTCAGAGAGGCCACCCCAGAAAAGCTAGGGCACTGGGTAGATAAAAAACTGGCCTGGAACTCCGTTTGTCACCAAAACAGAGGGCAGAGCATCAGTGTTGCGGGCTCTCATCCCTGCAGGATGTATTATGATAGACTCCATTAAGGCTGGAACTATACGTGAGCTGGCCACTGTTTTTATTCAGATCCTGGTTTTTAGATGTGATAAATGAACAAAATTGGTTACGTATCTATGTTTCCATCCAAAGATCCAAATTAAATTCATGCACGAAACTTGAATATACCTTAATTCTTAATAAAAAGAATTTCAGAATAAAGCACGTTTCCATCCATAGAGTCCAAGAGAACAAAATCCTAATTTGGTGATATACTGGCTGCAAGTATCAAAGACAAATGGAAGTTTCGGCATTAGGTATATTATAATTGAATTGTGTCTTAGAACGCTTTTGGAGGTGGGAGACTCCTCTTTGGAAATGCAGCCGGTCAAGACAATTCTGGGAGGTGATAATCCCCAACCACTTTGATGACAGACTTTGGCAAGAGAAAACCGCATTTCAGATGTGCAAAAAAATCGTTCCGTTCATTAGTCCATTAATTTTAACCCATTTCTGACAGAAAAAAAATATTATGTTCCTGGATTCCTTGCAGGGAGAGCTTACTGGGGAGGCAACTAGCGTATTGGTGGAGTTGGTCATCCTAGAACCATATGGTTGGCGGTTCAATCCCTGCCAGGTCGATTTTGCCATCACGCCCTTGTGCAACCCACTTCACCCGTATTGCCCTGTATGTATGTGTGTGGCTGGTGGGGTGTGTTTAGTGGTAGGCAAGAGGCCGTAGGCACGAAATGGCAGTCAGGTTCTGTCACCACCAATGTGTGAATGCGCTGTGAACGAATAATGCTCGAAAAATTTTAAAGCGTCTTTGAGCGTCTGGAAAGCGCTCTATGAATTGAAGGCATTATTATTATTATTATTATTATTATTATTATTATTAGTAGTAGTAGTAGTAGTAGAAATATGCTGCCACCAATTCACACAAAAATACACCTAAGAGACTAGGTTGGCCCAAGTAAGCGATTCAAGATCTGGATTTTGCTCCACAATGTCAAAACCCTGGTGAGAACCTTCATGGTGAAGGGTTTTTTTTGGAGGGGCACTCTGCTCATGAAATGCTACGATACGATACATCTTAATATTGTAAAATAATATACAACCACTCGCAGGTAGTGGGACATACTTAATTGAATCCAGAACAATATCTGTAAATAAACTGTGTACAATATTTAAGTTTATGGATCTGAGAGAGTGATGAAAAAGCTAATTTAACGCAAGTCAGATGGATTTAGAGGTTTATTTCATTTTATCTTGATTTCATCGTTACACTCCAAGTGATTGAGGATTTACCCTGAAGTAAAGCTGCCTAATTACACTCATGGCTATCCTGACATCCATCATTTTATAGATGAACTCTCAAAAAAACATCTGTCAGACTCTTAGGTGCCGTTAGAGAAGGCGATCCAGTAATAAAATGAGCAAAAGCTGTAGTTATGACAGTGAAAGAGGTCCTGAGGATAGAGATAAATCACGAGTGAGTGATGATGACAGGCTGATGCGCATAAGGTATATCTGGATGTTAATCTAGAACTTGTCATACATACAGGACGGCTGTGTAGAAGAACCAGCTTGGTAACTCGGATGCTGAGCTTCACACCTAAACTCTGGTGTTGGAACATGTTGTAGACCTTGAGAGAAAAAGAGAAAGAAGAGATAACCCATTAAAACCGGCAATTTCACGGTCAACCATGATATATCTATTAGTACAGTATTCCTTCATCTGTCGTGGGTGTTACGTTCCCGAATCTGTGAAGTAGCAGCACTATATTTACTTTAGACTTTTATGGCCTCTGAAAACCATGGATGCTAATGGGAGACCACACATCTGACTTTTTGTCACATCTGATATCTGCCTTTAAGCGTATTTTACCTTTCTAACCTGTAACAATCCACCCTTGGCTTTGTAATAGCAGTGGGCAAGTGTAAATCTAGATGAGTGTGAGGAATAGTTTTCCTCACACTCTATTTTCTTGTTTTATACATTGTGTGGAAATGGTTGTGTGTGTCCCTTATTTCCTTCACCTGCTGATCACATGCACCCTTTTACCACGCTCTCATCTGCTTTCTGGCTATTTTCTCTCATTCTTATGTGCACAACACATGCTTACTAGCACTTACTCATCACAAAAGTATGCTCTTCATCAAGCTCCTTTTGTTCTCCTGCTCCGTCTGGTCTGGGGTTATTCCTTGAGTCTTGTAATTCTGTGCTCTTAACATCTTTGATCTGCGAGGTTGTTGCTGGGAGGGAGGAGCGTGCTCACCCAGCATCCCTATTCTCTACTTGGGCTGAAATATTGTGGGCCATGTGAATATTGGATTGGCGCTTATATGTTTCTTGTTTCTTCCCGTTTCCTTTGGCCCAAGGACTTTGAGATTTACATTTGGAACTCTTTTCATTTCTTGTACTTTGTTGAAGTAGTTCCCAGCTTGCCTGCACCTCGCTTCTGGGTTAGGGTTAGCAAGTGCTCGATGATTGCAAGAATAGCCCATACGTACTGTACAGAAATAATACCTTTAATAACAAATTATATTTATAATAAGAGTTGTGTGGAGGCACGGTGGTACAGTGGGTAGCACACCTTTTGGAGAGAAGGCTGCCAACTCAAGGCTAAGGAGAAGGTCATTTGTGCCAATTTCGCTTTATCATTTTTTCGTTTGCGATCCCGAAAGTTACGTTTGTCATTCTGGCACAAACTTTCTATGGGGGCGGGGATAACAGTGCTTCGCACTCATTGGATAGTACGGTTTTGATTGACAGCTCAATGAACCGGACGTACAAACATTTCCTGTTTTTTTTTTCACCAGTGATAGATATAAGGATTGCATATTTGTGAATGAATGCATATTTACCAGCTAATCTAGCAAAAGAACTCATTTATTTGACTTTAAGCTGGAATGACGACCTGTCCAGGATGTACTCTGCCGTTAGCCCACTGTGGCACCAGCAGATCCCCAGGACCCTGACGAAATAGGCGAATAAAAGGGGATCGATGGATGCATCAAGATTCAAAGATGTCTTTAGCCTTGAGCTTTCATAGAACAGTGCCACATTTATCAAATGTCTTAAGTTTGTACAATAACAAACAAGGATCTCAGATCTTTGGAGCAACGTGAGGGTGAGGTTCATGACTACTTTAATTTTTGGCTCAACTACCAATGAACTGAAGCAAGGAACCTAACCAGAATTTGGCAGCAAACCTCCTTCACTGATCTCAATAACAGCAAGTTTGTTGAATTGGCCGGAGTAGGAGCTCTATACCTCGAGGGAACAAAAGAAGGTGTGCTTTCTTACCAAATCACACACATCTGGCCGATTCATTTGTTTTCACATCAATCTTCATGAGTCACCCCTCTCATTGTAAAGACAGTAAAACAGCAGAGATCTGGAATTGAGTTGTTTGTTTGGACTCTTTCACAAATTCAAATTGAGCTTGTTTAGACTTTATTACTCTAGTCTGTTTCCAGCTGCTCACAGTGTTTCTGAACCTGGTTAGAGTAGCCAGCTCCAGAGAACTCATGTCAGGGTGTCCAGAACATGAATAAAACTAAGCAGCAGAGAGTGTTAGTATTGAGGGTGCGTTTGAAAGTGGATGATTTATTACTCTAAGTACTAATATTCAAATAAAATAGAAAAGAAATAATATTCAAGTAAAAAAAAATTCAAAAAAGAAATTTCTGAGCATAACTGTGTGACTGACCATGTTCATGACAGTGAGCAGGAAGCGTTGGGCCGCCTCAGCTCCATGATACTCCACCATATTAGCATCAGCCACCACCAGTGTTTCCAGGGTGTACTCCCGAGTAGCTCGGATGGCATTTCTCCTGCTACGCAGCTTCCTCTTGTTAGTTTTGTCTGCAAAACATATACATTACAAAACAATTGTTGAACTAGAGATCAACAGCACAAAGGAAAACTGTGTATGAGGACGGGGGTTGAAGAGGGGGGGCAGTCTAAGTAGAGATACCTTGGCTTTCCCTTCCTAAAACACCTACTCCAGCTCATCCAGAGGGACACCAAGAAGTTCATAGGCCAGACGGGAGACATATTCTCACTTCCTTGGGACCTCTTACCAGACAGAACACTTCCCCAGGAAGACATCCTAAACAGATGACCGATTCAAGGCCAATTTTTAGCAGCGCATGGCCATGGGTAAATCGGGTACAAAATCAAGAGCTTCACCTTTTCGATCAGCGCCTTCTTCACCACGACAGACCGGAACATCAACCACATTACTGCAAATGCTACACTGATCAACCTGTTGAAATCAATTTCCATGGTCCCCTTACTTACGGACAAGACCCCGACATACATATCGCAAGATAATTTCACCAAATCAGGGGGAGCACACTGCCTTTTTCTTTCTAAGAATCATGGTCTCGGATTTCGAGGTACAAATTCTCAACCCAGCTCAACTGCACACTTGAGGTAGTAGCCTGACAAAGACAACATGACCACATCATCTTTAAAATGCATTTCTAGAAGTATCTTCATCTCTAAATCTACTTTTCTGCAAATACTTTCATCTAAAACCATCTTTATCTCCAAGTGTTATCATCTTCAGATGTCCTCAACAAGTACTCTTGCCTACAAGATTCTTAAGCTACATGTATCCTCAACTACATGTCCCTTCGTCCACAATTATTCTGGTCTACAAGCTTCCTAATCTACAAATCTTCTCACCTACAATTCTCCTAATCTAGTCTAGGAGCTTCCTACACACTAGTCTCTGGATCTACAGGTTTCCTCACCAACCTATCTCTTAATCCACAAGTATTTTGGCCTACAAGTTTCCTAATCTACATGTCTTTTAACCTACAAGTCTTGTAATCTAAGAGTCTTCTCACCTAATTCCTCTCATCTATTTCTACTGGTCTTCTCACATACAAGTCTATTAAAATCTTCTCGTCTACAAATCTTGTCACTCACAATGTCCAATCTTCCCATCTACAAATCACCATCACTATACGCCTCTTTATGTAAAAAGTCTTATCTCCAAGATTCTTCTTTCAAAATCTCCTCAACTCTAAGAAATGGGAAACATTTTTTGGGTACATTTAGAGAAAAGACTTTTTCACAAGTTCCATCAGTTCAGGTGTTTCTATGTAAATATTATTGCTATGCAACTCCCTAGTTTAATCATAGACAACAAAAAAATATGGACAATGTGACACCGCCTCCAGCAATTGGTGAAATTTGAAGCCATCGCGGATAAGGAAAGAACCTCATCTCTGCCTCACACATGCCCCTCTCACATGCAGTCTGTTATATACAACTTATTTTGTAATTATAAACAAGATTTTGAGAACGACTTCTCTGAATTGGATTGTTGAGTATAACACGCAACCAATCCACCAGCGGCGGGAGACAAGAAGTGATGAAGCTGACCATAAATATCCATTAAAAGAACATAAACACACAAAAAAAAACATTTCAATAAATATTTAAAGAACTTCACCCCTATAAAACTAAATTTAGCATCAATAAAAACAAACATTAGAAGGCGACACACTGCTCAATTGATTGTGAGCTCTGATGGGGTTCTACTTATTTACAGGTGTTTGAGAAGTGTGTGTATGTGTTAGTGATTGAAGCCAATAATAAATGGCCTACACAACATTTGGTGCAACTTTGAAATGTGGATTCTGCAGTGCAAGCAATTCCTCATTTCCCAGCTGGTATAGTGACCCTTTTTGGTTAACTGATTTTGATATATATATTAGGAAGTTGGTCACGGATTGTTCTCATGCATATTATCTCAATTAGACTCATTCGTGTCCGTGGCTCTTTGGAAGGTTCTTTAATTGTTTGCTTTTACTGCTCCAGTCCGGTAGGCAAAATAGTCTTATCTTCAGCAGACATTCTGTTTGCTCCACAGGTGTCGGCTACATTTGGGAAGGTATTTTCCTGCTCTGGGAGTCTGGTTCCACTATCTCCAAGTAAAGAGCTTCTTTATATTATACACTTAGGTCAATGCCAAAGTGCAGCGGCCGTGGTTGCGCAGGGAGATGCTGGTTCCCATAATTTTCCCATCTCTCCTCATTCTGCCTTACTTCCTCATTTCATCTATTCAAAAATAGTGATGATTTTGTTATAAAAAAAATTGAAATATTTTGGTTCGCAGGTGATCTGGGGCTCTGGTGCAGAGGAGGTCTGATGCGAGGCACTATACTCAAGGAATCCACCTTACAAGTGAGTGATGCAGTAGGCCTTGCAGGGAGTCACTGCTTATCAGCACATTGGATTGTAGTGACTGTGGTGGCAATTTACTCCTGGGTGTTACCTCTGAAATTACCAATTGACATTGTGGACTACATTACCCAGGGTGCTACAGTGCTTCCATCACTGGAATCTTTGTGGGAGTCTCAGTGACATGCCAAACAGGCGATTGAAGCTCTTCTCTTTCTTCCTGTCGCACTCAGACGGGACTATGGGTTTGTGATGAGGAAGGTGGATTTTCTGCATGGCCAGATGCCTCTATTGTCACCAGTGGATGATTTTGGTTTTTATTAAAGGATTGGACTAGTCTCCTTTGTATTTGGGTTAAGAGGGGAGTGGGAAGGAGGGTCAGTCTACTTCTTTGATTACACTCCTGTTCGCTTCAGAATAATAAAGCATCTGGTGAACGCGGTGCTTTGATGGCCTACATCACAGTCACATTGCATCTGCACTGGCTCAGGTCAAACAAGTTAACCAAGATCCAAGAAGGATTTGTTCATAGCAAACAAATACTTCACAACTAGTGCCAATCTAATTGTCCAGGCCTGGCAGCAAGGTCGCAGTCGATCAATAGGTGCGTGACTGCATCTTCTGATTAAAGCTACTGAAGATGAATCGTATTTCTGTGAGGACAGAGATGGACTCTGAGGAAAACCAGAATTCACTGAGGAAAACCAGAAGTTGTTCCAAGCGCAGACCTTAAGCAACCTGATCCACAACGAGTGCATTTGAAAATCTGCAAGAGGCTCTGGTTGTCTAATGGGTTTAAGGTCTGTCTGGGAGAAACCCCCTCCTCCCCCACACTCTACAGCAGAAGAGACTGATGGATGAACTACTGAAGAGTTTCCTGACAGACATCATTTTCTTTACAGTTAGTCCCCCAGTCAGGTGAGCATAAATTCTGAATAATTTGTGTATCTTTTGTAATATGGTTTCACATGTAAAAGTTATACAAAAAAGGAAAAAATGGAAATGTTTTTCTGTGGTGGGAGCTGATGCTTCAATTTGAGGCTGAACTTCTGCAAAGAGGTGAGGAACCAAATTCCTGCGGAGACAGGAGCAAACTTGATGCTGGGTATGAAAAATGGTTTTGCCAAAAAGAGACATTCTTCCATTTTAAACTTTCAATTTTTTTTTACAAATTGATAAATGAGTTATCCGCTGCCCACTCAAGTGAGTCTCTCATTTCATCTCCCAGTGACTTTGGGATGTCTTTGCTGGACTTCATTGACTGTGATCAGCTGGAAAAGGGGCTGATTCTGTTCTATTTTCATGGAATGATTACAAAAAAATTCAAAACTTTTTACACGCTGCATTTTTTTAAAATGCCATTTATTGAGTTTTGAAACTCTTCAAATTCTTCATATGTACATGAAATGTGCTAAATAAAACAAACTTGCCTCACCAACCTAAACTGTGTCCTTTCCTGCAGCTTCAAAACAAATTTTACATGTTTTCTAACGGTAAACAAAGACTTCAGTTAATGGAAGATGGAGCACATTAAACAATTTTACATTTTTGCTAGAAAAGCCTCTGAAAAATCTTCAAGCTCAAGGGAAACGAGAGCAAGAGGACCCTCACAAAACCAAAATAAGTAAAAAGTGCTCAGTCTATTGACCGACACCAGGTGCAGAGGGGAAACAGAATCCTACAGCACCTGGAGCTTTTTTTTACGGCAGAGAAAAGACACACATGCACTCACACAGACACTTGTAAACACTTCGTAACCTTCCTTTTGTTTCGCTCAGCAGAGAAAGCTTTGGGTTACTAACCATTCCAGATTTTGGCATATGGCAAAAATTTACTTGTCAAGCATCCGGGTGGTCTTCTCATCCTCATGCAGGTTATGCAATACACAGAGTTGCTACAGTGGGACTTTACACATGGACTGACAACAATCATGGCATAAATAGAGCCAATATAACTGTAAATCCCATCACTTGTTTTCACTGGATTATAGGATTGTGTAAATCCAAGTACAATGCAAGATTTTGAGCTAATGTGTCTTTAAACTTCAAATCCAATAGTGCAATCCGCTGAAACACTGATCACACTTCAAGCGTTTTAGCCTGAGCTGCGCCTTACTTGGGTCTTTTGAGAATGTTAATCTGCTAATATGATGTTTTCCAGACTGAATTCTTCAAAAACTGCACAAATCATTAACAAGTGAAATAAATGTGAATTTATGTAATTTATTAAACCATAAACTAATTTTGATCGCATAAACTGCTTGCAGCATCTGAATTGCTTCATGATGCTTCCTCAGTCAGTGGTTTCTATCAAAAGAGCTTGACAAAAAACGATTGTTAAAAGGTTAAAGTTCTTTGTGCTATTCATGGATGTCATTTTAGACAGATAAAGATATTTTAAAAATATTAAGCTAATATTTAAAAATAAATTGGACATTTAAGTGCATGAAGTCTTTTGGGTAATCGATAAATGGCAAAAGTTATGGTTAATTAACTTGGTGGCAAGGTTCTGCTAGATGGATTGTGTTTTCACTGTAAAAGTGCACTAAGCTGTCTGTCTGGCATCACTTAGTATTAGTGTGCATTTATTATTAGTTGCCTATATCACAATCACTGTGAAAGATGATTACAATCTAATAATTTTAAGATCGATGGCATGGCCATCTCTTTCATGCACATGCAACCTTTACGTCATTCTCTTGCCCTAGCTCTCTTTGCCACGCACTTTTCACCCAACCCTTTTGCCCTCACTCTCTTGACCTCTTAGTCTCATCCTCTTGCCCTCGCTCTCTTTGTTTCACCCTCTTGTACTCTCTATCTTTGCCTCACCCTCTTGGTCTCACCTTTTTGTCCTCTCCTTTTTTTAACCTTGTCCTGTCCTGCTTAAAAGCCACCACATGGTAGGGTAGGTGCTTCGTTTGAGCTGGACAGTTATCTCCAGGGGAGTGAGCACCTGGTGTGGTGTTTCCTCCTCTGGATAGAAGCCGTGAATTTATGTAATTATTTATTTATTTTGTCACATGGACCAGTTTGCATTAATAATATCAGGACAGGAGGGTGTTGAAAGGCTCCCTTGGCCTTGCCCTCATTATCTTGACCTCAGCCCATCAAATTAGGTCTTCCTCCCCCGTTAGAGGTGCTTGAAAGAGAACAAAGATCACCATTAGCTACTACTGCCAATCAAAGGGAATGCAAAAGAAGACAGAGAGGAAGGGTGAGAATGTTCTAATAAAAGCTAGAGCAGACTGGACAACACCCAATGAATCTCTGACAAAAGAGCAATTTCAACAGTAGTTTCCTGGGTACGACACTGCACCTCTGTTGGGATCACGGCTATGGAAGAATATCAGTGGATCGGCACAGGCAGAGAATCCCTAGTTTTACTCTCCAAAGTTTGCCATGATCAGCTGCTGTGTGTACCTAGAGGTGGAATCTACAGGGTTTCTAACGCCTCATCACACTCCTTCGGACTGGAGCGGCTGAGCGCTTTCAGTCAGTGAAAAGAAAATGCTGCTTCCACCATTATCTAAAATAAAGGAAATCTCTCTGGGACTCGACAGGAAAATGTCTTTTGATAAAAGTCTAATCTTTTTTTTTTTTATTTGCACTGAATACTTTAAATAATACACAAAGCACACACAGGCACACGCATACAGTTGGCGATCTGAAATGAACATAACAACATAAGGCAATGTTTTGAACTCTTGTCCTCCTCTAGTCTACTTAGATCACAGAGGTGTTTAACAGTTAAGAGAAGAAAATCTGACGTAAATATTAGCCAGGATTTAACAAAGCCTAAAGTTCGGCCTCTTGAATCTCAAAACTGTAGGCAACGGGATCCTCTGGGGCCCTTTTCAAATATGTGAATTCCTTTCAGCAAGAAAAATCCATAATCCTGGCAAAAGATCACCCAAGGGGCTGGAAAATATGCACTTGCGCTCTTAACATAGACGAGCAGGCCAACAGAAGGGCTTTTTGTGACTTAGAGTGCTTCCGCAGACACTGGAGTGCGCTACAGCAGGGGCTCACTGCCTTCTGAAGGACAATAATGGCTTGTTAATCATTATTTATTGTCACAGTGTTTTGTAATATCATAACCCTCACCCTAATCTATATTTTGTTAACAAGTATATGCTGGGAATCCTTAGAATGATATTTTAAATATTTTAATACACATACATCTATATGTTTTGCATTTTTGTGCCCTTAAGTAGCAGAAAGAGCAACAAATTGTTACTTTAACTGTTTCGCACTGGAATTCTTTAAATATCTGCTTTAAAGCAGGGTTTTGTCACTAACATAGAGAGGCTGAAGGGTGATGCACTGCAATAAAGGAAATTGTTTACCACACACTTTAGCCTCAAAACTTCTTCAGAAACCTTTAGGTGCAGACTCCACTTCCACAGATTAATACGGATTTAGGTTAAAGCTTTACAGAGCATAGAGTTTCTCAAATGGTTCTCTTATTTTTTCTTTCCTTTATGCTGTTTTTCATTCAACCAATAATTTTTTTTACTCAAAAATGTTCTTTTTTATTATTATTTATGTTTTTATGTTAAATCGTTCTTTTTTTATTTTTTACTTTTCTTTTTTTGTTTGTTGAACTTCCTTTATATCTTTAATTGTCTTTTTTTCGTTTTTTTTCTTTTATTCATTCTTTCAGTTTTCTTTTTTATTGTTCTTTTTCTTTTTGTTCAATCGTTCTGGCTCTCTGTTGTTCCTCTTTTCCTTGTAATTGTGTTTTGTTTGTTATTTCCTTCTATTTATTTTTATTCCTTACAGTTCTTTTTTGTTTAGTTTTTTCTCTCTCATTTGTTTTTTTTGCGTCTTTTGTTATTTGTTTCCTTCTTTCCTGTATTCCTCTTCTTTCTTTCTTTCTTTCTTTCTTCATATATTTGTCAGAGTTCATCCATCATTTCATATTTTACATTTTTTTTGTAAATCTTATTTTTTGATGGTCTCATCACCTTTTCAATTCCTCCATCCATCCATCTTCATTTACCCATCCACTCACCAACCCACCCACACATATATTCATCCCCCCACCCATCCATCCATCCATCCACATGGACAGTGGATTTTTTATAGCTACTCCAGACAGAGGAAATAAAAACGATCTGATTCACCATTATCTAGCTATGTTTTAGAACGCAATGAAGAAAAGTAAACAAAGACTAAACAAACCATTTCTGCTTGAAAGGAAAAAGCTGATTGTGTTTGTAAAGCTGATTTAGAAGCACTAACGAGGCACAGGGGAAAGAAGACTTAATTTCATACATACATCCTCCTTGCACCCAGTGAATCCCGCCTGAGCGATTAAGTGAACTGTTGCATTCTCTAAATCAATGGGGCTCAGTACTGAGACAGGGTTAAATCTGGGAGATTTCGACTCACCTTTGACGGTTTGGCAGAATCTTGGGCTGCTGTCTGCGGTGTTTGGAGGCATCTCCTTTGAAAAAAGCTTTTCTCGGCTCACTCTGTGCTCCCAGCCGGAGAAGGAATCTGCAGCCTGACCTAGAGGCTCAATGAACAGTTTTTCCTCCTCAGTTTGTACCAGGCCGGTCTGTCGAAAAACACAGTGCTTTTGTTATTAGACATTTTACAAAAATATAAAGCTACTACATGGGTTAGGAATAGCTTCTCCCTCTCCCCACCTCAAACGGCGGTCTTCTTCAAGCCCACGCACTATTGCAGTTCTCTTTCACAAACTCGTTACTTCCTGAACTCTCCCTTCATACATTTTACGAGTTTGTGTATATAGACCAGCCTCATATTGTGCAAACGTATTTGGTGAGCATAGTGGGAAGAATCCACATAAGGACTCCAAAAGCAAAAGGGGATCTGGAACTTAAAACTTCCCCATAATATGGCGAAGGGGTGATTAAGTCAATAAATCAAAGCTTGACGTTTGGCACATGCCTGGATTGAGCAGCTACCCACTCTCCAGGGTTTCAGTAAGACCCGGCACATGTTTGTCTAGAATCTTTAGCTCATCTGCATCTCAATCGAGAGCCTCACATCTGCTCATCTCATCTCAACTTATGTATCGAAGCGTCATGTGAGCTGAGTGTTTCCATTTACCACGAGTTCCTTTTCCAGAGTCTGCCTCTAGGGGGCTGATCAATCAATCGCTGAGCTTTTGTTTACTCACAAAGCCTCCCCCATTAAATCAAACATTTATCTTATGCACAGCTGTTCCTCAAAATAACCAGATGTTCACTCACCAGTCCTCCACAAGTGTCCAGGGAGGCCAAAGAGTTTGTGTGATTGAGGATGGCCCCCGTGTAGAAACACCTCTGAAACCGGGGAAGGCTTTCACTCTGAACACTCCCCGCCTCGCTCGTCTCCTCTGTTACAAACCCCTCAGAGAGGAAAGAGGCATCTCTTCTGAGATGCAGGTAGAGGTCCTTACCAAAAGCAGGAAGGCGAAGGAACAAATGATCTTCCTCTTGTTGATTATCTGAACGCCTTATACGGTTTTTGTTCTCTTTGACTGAGGGTAAGTGAATTTCATCCCACAGGAGCTCTTCGGGTCTGACCACCTCAGTCTCGAACACACCAGACGGATCTAGGAGACACGAAACATGATTATCGATAACTTAAGAAGCTGCAGATGTAGGTCTACATTTGTTCGGTCACCAATATTCTTCAATTGTAGAAAAGTATTTGACCAAAACCATAGAAAGGACCAAATGGTGTTTTATTTTTTATCCCAAAAAGAGCAAGATAGATACATGCAGTAAATATACCTGTACTAAATAAAAGAAGAGTGAAGAGCTCTCTCTCTCTCTTTTATTTTGGCATTGGTCAAAATTATTGTTGGGTATTGTTTCGATTAAATGTTTAAACAATTCAATATTGGTATCAATCAATACTTGAAAGAAAAAGAACCTAAATGTTACTTAAATCTGTACATAAGAAAAAAACATGCATACAACTAGTACTAAAATAAAAATGTAAAAAATATGTATTTACATGTGCTAAAAAATAATCAAGCTTTGCAACATCCAATTAAAGAACCCTTGCATTTAATTAAGCAAAATGTTTAATAGTTGTGTGTCCCATAACTATTAAGAAAAAGTTCTATTTTATCTTCAGCAAACCTAGTGGCCACATGGAATCTCCTGCTTTCTGAAGTTTATACTGCTATTACAGTGCTTGCTTTACTACATATCCTAATTTAGGATTGGTCATAATGCATAGCATAGTGCAATAAATTGCCCACGGGGTGAGGGTGCCTGAGGTGCTCAATTGAAACTGATGCATGTTAAAGCGAAGAATGAACAAATGAAAAGAAACTTCCATCAGATGTTTTCTACTGTAATATATAACACCAATTTAAGACCTTTAAAGACTTCAAGATTTAAGACTTAAAATACTTCAGAGGCCTTGTTTTAGCATTGTAAAATGTATGGCTTTCTATGGACCTGCGGACACCCAATCAAAGCTTATTTTCATTCCTTTTCTAATTTTTGTGATTCTAAGCTCATTTTAAAGATTATTTTTAGCACATTGTCTCATGCATCATCAAGGTTGTGCGGGTGAGCTCATACAGCTGGATTCTGCCCAACATCTGGCCAAAACAGGCAAGCAGATAGTGTGTCCTTTGCTGTGCAGCGAGCTGCCTGCGAGACTCAGATTTAAGAACTTGTCTTGGCAAAGAGCGCTTGTTACATCACACTGTGTCCATGAGCTCATGAGGTCTACTTGAGGAGCTGGTTGGGTTACGAGGATTATCTGGATATTAATTAAATAATAATAAAATATAATTGATTTTAAATTTTAAATGAATACATTTTGTTTACATCTACAAACCTGCACTGCAAAAACTGAGATCTGATTAAAGAAAATGTGATTTATTGATTGGAAACAGTTGCATGATGGGACCATAATTGACAGCTACTAGATTTTCTGTTGAGTTGTGGGGTGCAGATGGTGAGAGTGACGTAGTACGTTTGTACATCACAATATTCTAGCCAAAGATTCATTTTAATGACGACACATTTCATCAACTCTCAGTGGACTCTTTCTTATTAAAGACGATAACTTAATACATAAAGCTTGTTCACATATAAACTCAAAATGGACATTCCTCAGACTTACGCACTGCATGAAAGAACTTGTCAAAAATCCATAATAGGGGCTCTAAGTGTATAATTTCAAATTTACTACATTTTAACCTACACTGGCTCCAATTGCTGTCTACTCCAGCAGCACACTTCAAAGAGCACATGACTCATGTGACCTTGTCAGCTGTCTTTGTTTTGCAGACAGTATTTTTGTGCACAAATTCACATGCATTCAAAGAATGTCTAAAATGCCCCTAGTTTAGCCTCACAGTTTGGTATACAATGTGACTTCTGTGCCCTAGTATGCTAACTATCTAGATATTGTGCTTGAGCATCAGATGTCCCACAATCCCAGCTAAAAGAGAGTCAAACTGCCAAAATATAAATACTTGAAAAGTGTATATATTGTTAGTGTACACACTTTCCCTGGTAATCCGACTGTTTAGAGAGCAGCACCACATTTGAATGAGCTCACATGCACTCTCAGCACTCTGTGATGTAACCCATGCAGTTTGCCAAGAGAAAGAGTGTGACGTCACTTCTGTTCCTTGGGGAGTCTAAAACAGCTGTTAAGATGCAGAATGCTGGCAAAACAGGTTTTGTGCCACATCCAAAACTTTAAATGCCCCCCAAGTGGCCAAATATGAATGTTACAACTACTTTACAATTGAAACAGCATGACTGGAACTTTTTAGGTTAGCCGCACCAAAAAATGCATATATTATTCAAAATTTGCAGTAAATATAATGCAAAATCTACGTCAAATTTTAATGCTGTCATATTATTACTGTAACTTCCAGGCACCCATAATATTTAATGTAACCCATAAAATAATAGGTTTCCTTCACCTGGTTACCATGGTGAACTTCTGTCAGGAGTTTCTAAGGAGACGCTTACCTGATGTTGCCTTTAGTCCAACGCAAAAGAGAATAAAAGAAAACATAAGCAACAACGTGTCATTTCCGTGCATTATTTAGCTTACAATATCCTAAAAAGAAGCTGAGAGAGGAAGGTCGGCAAGGCACACTTGTGGAGAAGCTACAGCGGACTGACACGAAGTTTGAGAAAGTTAAATAACGGCTGGAAACAGCTTCAGCCAAAAGTAACGCCCTTTACAGTGACGCCACGCCTTCTTTTTGTTCTCATTGGTATAAGGGACTTACGAAAACACAGAATTGTATCTTGATTGGCTATAAAAACTGTCAATGTGAAAAGAAGGCTGGATTCAAATGAGTCCACGCGGTTATAGTGGTGTGACAGAAAATGCAAACGTCAGAATCACAACGGTACTTGTCAGTTTATTCGAGTTTTTGCGGTTAATTATATACTTTACATATAATTATGCAAGTATATTAACATCTATATTTCAGTTTTGCTTATGTTATACCGATGAAGTAAATTAAAGCAGCTTAACTAACTGTCGAACTCAATTTAATTGCCATAGTTTCGCTTGTTAGTTTGTCACAGCACTGAGACATTGGTTAAAAAAGGTCACAAAGTCAAAAATAACAAGTTAAGACTGACTGCAATCTTTTATTAATAATGCATGGGGTTAAAAGTGTGTAGAAATTTGTGCACTGAATTGCAACTCCTGTATGCGCCTAGCAAATGTATCATGGCTGCATCTAAAGTTTTATCTGGATTCTGAAATTGTTTTCATATAGTACACCAATAGTTTACACAGATTTGTGAAATTGGTAAAAAAAAAAAATTCCCATTCGAACATAATCTGACTAGTCACAAGTCGTGCATTTAACCATAGAACCAATACAACTGATAACAAAACTGTCTGCTGGCTTATACATCCACAATAAATTGCAGTTACATCTAAAAAAGGTTTAAGGACAAGAAAACCTTTGTGCAACATCGTGAGATGCTAGAGAGGCAAGAAAAAGGTCGTCATGAGGCAAGCATATGCAAGTTATTCATATGTATATTATTGTTATGAAGGATCTGCTAGGAGAGAAATGAATAAACCTTTACATAAAATGACAGAACATGTCAGCATACATGTGTTATGTCATGTGAATAACATTACACAGAATGCTGCTTACGTTGAAATTTGGAGTTAATTTCTGTGCATTTATTTCCATTCCAAAAAGCAGTTTTTTTTATTATTTCACTGGAAGTTGGTGTCCAATGCCACGGAAAGCTTTCATTGAGTTAAATCTCTGCTGCTGTAACTCTTCCTGATTTAATTGATCTCACGTTAAGTCATAGTGGGACACGTCCTGTTGATGGTGCACTGCTCCCTCTGGTGGTACAGGGAGTCACTTTAGTCACACAAACGTTGCATTAACACTTACATGTGTCAGATTGATAAGCATGGCAAACGAATGGGCCTAGAGTTGGGAATGCAAACAAGAAATGTTTCCTCAACTCTTACCCATAATCCATTATCACAAAGAGTCAGGGGTATGCAGAACATCTTTGAAGTGGAAGCTGTTCAAAGTGAAAAAGGGGCACACCAATTCTGAACCCCCATACAGAAACATATCTTACAATGAATTGATGAACAGCATTTGCTAGGTAGAAATGGATATCTGATGATCACTGGACAAGAGCTTGCTAAACAGATTGAACAACAGCAACAAATCAGAGGTGGATCACTACTTTACAAGTCAAATCAAGACCCAAGACAGTACAGGGTAAGTCCTAGTCAAATCCCAAGACAAGGCAGGGGAAGTCATAGTCAAGTAAAAAAATCAAAATTAATTCTGTCATTTACATAAGAAAATCATGAGGTTCGTCTGCTTAAATGTAAATGTATTTTAACTCTAAAATGGCAAAAACCTGAGCACTAAATCTCAATTGTGTTTTATACTGAACACAGATTTAAATGTTGTTGTAAAGGAAAGTCTGCTGTTCAGATCCTTGAACATGCATTTGATTCCTGAATGAAAATTTTCAGTTAAGCGCACGTCACTCAAATGGAGTGACAGCAGGCACAGCCAACTACGCGTCAGCAATACTGCCAGATTCAGTTTTATTGGCTGATTGAGCGTGGTCTTTCTCACTCTCGGATATATGACTAGAGTCTAAACCTCTGCAGCAAACTCAAAAAGCCAATTGTTCCTCCATTTAAGACTCACCTCTTCACTTCCTCCACCCCCCTTGACATGGGGCTGAAAGAACACACCTAAATAATTTGACACCTCTTCAAAGACAGTATAATGTTTACAAATGAAGATGCCATCACTTGCCATTATTATAGTCAGAGACGTGATTTAAATCCACAATAACCCTTTTTAATGTGCTCCTCTGAAATCTCAGGTTGGGAGCTTCTCCTTCATTCTAAAGGGAATTGAAACAGCCCTCCTCTTCAAGTGAACATACACGATGGATGGGTAAGGTGGAAAAGTATTAAGGGAAATACATTGAGAAATTCAGTCATAAGCTAGAAAAGGGAAATAGAAAAAAATCTATATTTTGTAAAACAAATCAATGTATTTTGGCATGACTCTAAGAATCCTCTGTGTCAGACTAAATTATAATGTGTTTATCTCCTGAGTGAAACTCAAAGTCCTTCATAGTTCGATGAAAGAGACTTCATTGACTAGCCCTGCCTCCTCTTCCACAGCCATTGGTCACTTTCACATGTCCATCATTGTCCTCAATCACACTGGCTTCGCCGTCCTCATCCTCGTCTTCTTCATGATCACTTCTCTCATCTTTAGTTAACTATAAAATAGAGGAAAGCAAGGAGTGAGGTGATTTATTAAAGATAAAAGTATAAGTAATGTTTAGTGACAACTGCATTTCTAAAAAAAAAACTGAAAATTTGTTTAAGAATTACATTAATTACCGTATATAGATTAATATTGCCAGCTATTAAAGAGGCCCCAATCAAGTGTGGCCCTTAAATATACAAATAAAAAAATTATGTACAAAAAAATTATGTTTTTTGATAATTTTGTTTATGATTTACCCTGAAAATGTTAAAATAGCACACAGTCTCGGTTTCCATTCTGTTGCAATGGTGCATTTTTTTTATTTATAAAACTAATGAGCATTTACTCAGAGAATGTTCTCAAAGGTTAATATAAATTTTTAAGAAAATAAAATATAACACCCAATAATTCTTTATACATGTTCCAGGGCCAATCATGCATTTTCCATCCTGTTTATTCTCTTTTTTGGGGGTCGCGGGGGTCTGATGGTGCCTGTCTCTTGCGCATATTGGGCGAGAGGCGGGAGTACACGCTGGAGAGGTCACCAGTCCATCGCAGGGCAACATTCACTCACACATTCACACCTAAGGGGAATTTAGATTATTCAATTAACATAACCGCCTGTTTTTGGGATTGTGGGGGAAACCCGGAAGAAACCCACGCAAGCACAGTGAGAACATGCAAACTCCTTCCAGGAAGGTCACTGGCAAGCCTCGAACTGACAACCTAACTGGAAGGCCACAGTGCTACCCACTGCGCCCAGGGCCAATCAAAAATACAAAAAAGTATCTAATGAAAACAAGTAGTGAAAAGTTATGTTGCAGAAATTTTAATAAAATATCATAAGGCTCCATGACATTCAATAAAAGACAATGAAAAGGTACTTACACTTCCAAAAAGGAACATCTTTACCATGCCGAGGATTAAATACGCCCAAAATATGTGAAGCATCAGGAGGATGATGAGCATTAAGTTAAAAAAATAATATCCAAAGAAAGGCGGATAATGTAGGGGTGGAATCACCCATGTGCAATGAATGATCCTGAAAAAAAGAGTAGGAGATAACAATTAAATTACAGGTTTATAAAACCCATTCAAGTTCACTTAAATCAGGCTTGGTTCATCTACTAAACTAAAATATCTGGGTTCACTTAAGTCAGGCTCAGACCAGCTACTGAGCCAAATAATTTAAGGTCATTTAAGCTCATTTATGCTTAGTTCAGCTACTAAGCAAAGTTATTCTAGGTTCAAATATAGTCAGGCTCAGTTCAGCTGAACGAAAGCTAGGGTCATTTAAGGTCACTTAGATCCATTTTAGTTCAGCTACTAACCAAAGTTAATTTACCTTAACTGAAGTCATGCTTGATTCAGAAACTAAATCTTTCAAATAAAATGTCAGAAAAGTGCTAATTCAATTTTTATATATATTTTTAGTATTGCAACAGAATTGCTTGCTTAAACCCTGGCTGCCAGTACAGTTTTATTAAGCTGGAATACGTTTCTTCCACGCATTCTATAAAGTTCTGTAGAGCATCGAAAGACGTTTTCTGAAAATAAAATTCTCACCAAAATGGAAAGATGATGAGTCGTGAGACTATAAAAACTCCCGCAAAAACCACAAAGATCCCATTGCACGTTTTTTCCCATTTGGCGTAGTTGAGGATCTTGGCAGACTGTAAGAAAAAAACACCAAACCATTATAATTACTTTTTTGTTAAAAAAAATCTATTGAAACCAGTAACAATGTATTAATAGTGAGCACAATAACTTCAAATCTTTTACAGAATACCTGAAATTTTAAATTATCTATATCTCCTTCTATGACAAAAACAATCATTCATCGTTGCCCTGAAAGATGTTTAAAAATACTACATTTAAACAAAAAGAGAGTCAAAACCTGAGGGTATTTTGACACTTGTTTTACATCTGAGATGAGCAGATTAGTAGCCAGCTGATAAGTGGTTCCAAAGCAGCAGTGGGCTTGAAGATGCTTTCAATGAAGACAACCTGTCTAGAGATTACCCCAGTGGGAGCTGGAAAGGTGAAGGAAGCCCGATGGGGAAATTCTTGTAGAGGTATCAGTACTTTCTGGAAAGCACAGGGCTTTCCAGATGTTTTGTGAACTAAATTGATTTAAACACAACTTTAAGACTTTTCTCCAATACGTCGACCAAATCTGACCAGAAAATACACTGAAACTTTTCGAAAAACTGAGCTATATTGTAGGAAATAAAACATTTAATGTGATATTCTCAGATTTCCTTGAAGGGACAAATAAAAGTGATTTACCTCCAGGAGGATGTCAGATGAGTCATGAATGAGCATGACCAGCGTTCCAACGCGAATATAGTTGCCACACCAAGAGAACGCCAAGAGTGTCAGTGTGGCCCAGTGATGGATGATCTGCTCTTTAAAGTCCTTGAAGAAAACAAACAGTTTTAGAACTACGCTTCGCTTTACAGAGAGAAACCTGGTTTACAAGAAAAGATTTTATGTAGAAGTGAATGTGAATTTCTGAACAATTCATTATTAATTAAAAGAACACTGAAACTGACCTTTCGTTTGACATCGAAGGTGATTCGAAGAACCAGCGACAAATAGAAGCTCAGCTCCACCATATAGTACCAGTACTGGGAGTCCAGCAGAGACTGGGAGCAAACACAACCATGAGCTTAAGGAAAAATATCAAATACATAAGTCTCACAGTCACACACAGTCATTGGATCCTCTGAAAGGAGAAATGTTCCACAAAATCAAGTATTGAGTTCTTGATTCTGAAGTACAGAAAAGTTTTGCATTGTCAATCATTCCCTTGGTGCATGTTAGAGCAGAACAAAAAAAGGTAGGAAGAACACTCCACTCCAACATTCCAGACATGAAGGAAACTTATAGGAAAAGTATTTATCTATCTTTATATGCATATGTACTCAAAGAGAGAAACATTTGCAGATATTATATATGCAATATCAACTTTTAAATAAAGGAAATGTCTTTTACAATCAAAGATTTCTTTTATGAATGAGGGAAGGACCACTCGTGGATCTTTTTTTGAGACTATTTTTTGGCCATAGCCTTTATTATTAATTGATTGCATATTGCAGGGAGGGTGGGGTGGGTAAAATAAGGCTCTGGATTCGTACCTCTGTCACCCTGCATAACAATGCGTGTATGTTCTGCAAACTAGCCAATACACCACAGCGGAGGACTGACAGATGCTTTTGTCCAGAATAAATAATGACTAATAACAGAGAACAATGTGAGCACAAAGTATGTTTATGTGCTCAAGGAGATACAGACATGATAGAAGGAAGAGAAAGAGAAATAAAGATGAATAAAAAGAAAGAGAAAAACCAATGGAAGATGACAGACGGATGTGTCATAGACAAAAAGACAAAGAAAAGACAAAAAACATGAAAACAAAGGGATAGAAGAAACAAGGTATAGAGGAATAAATGCAAAAAAACAGAGAAAGAGACAGATAACAAATTTGAAACCAAAGAAAGAGTGACAAATAAAAAGACAAAGACAATAAAATGCAGAGGTGAGGCATAAAAATATAGAAAACATAGATAAAAACAGATAGATAGAAAAACAGACAGAAGGAACTTGAACAATCAGAAAGAGAAAGGAGGTATCAAGACAGACTTGAAAAAAAAAACAGGAGAAAAAACAGAATAAATATGGCAGATGAAAAGTCAAAAACAGTCAGTTAGAGAAAGATGAATAGAAAGAAGGATAGAAAAACAAATAGGACAATGGCAGAGAGTTGCAAAGCAGATATGCTGAAAAATAAAGATGGACAGACAGAAAGACTTATACATCTGAAAAAGACAGGTAGAGAGACAAAATTAAAGATGAACAGACAGAGAGATATACGGTACATAGCAAGGAAGACAAACTATAAAAACTGACAGATTGAAATGTAAGAAAGTAGATGAAAACCACTGATCTGTGATCAGAATGAAGGTCAAATCTATTAGAATGATCTACGATGATAAACAACTTGACTCAAAAACAGTTACTATTCAACTGAAATAACTGTTATCAATACTGCTGATCAATAATAAATTTTTTATCATTAAGCGTTACACTACACACAGCATGGATCATAGAGCACCTGTTTGGGGTAATCGCTCCACACCTCCCGTACATCGTAAAACCAGGGCTTCTGTTAATAAAACACAGCAATATTATAATAAAATATTAAGTTTGACTTAATACTTATCTAATGCAGCGTCAAAAAGATATTCAGCAACAAAGTTCTTTTCTTAATTTTCCTCATTGACTGAATTCTTAAAATATGTTCAGCCTTTGTAATTATTGTGGACACTTTACATAAACCTGGTCCTGGTGCTGAACCTAAATCTTCACATCAGGAATATGTTTTAGTAATGAAAAAAAAAGAATAAACATACATCATACAGAGCAATGATTCCACCGATGAATGCAGCCAAATAAAAGACCATTCTCCAGCTGTGGAAGAAAAAGCACATTCTGATTAAACTCTTTTATTATTTTATTTATTCACACAGACAAACCTGAGATCATTGGTACTAAAGAATGTTTCCAAACACCTGAATCGTCAGTGAATGCGTTGGGTGACTGCATTGAATGCTGCTGATTGGTCGAGTAAAACTAACGCTGAGATATTTCCATCATCAGATGCTGCTAAAATGATGAGCTGAATGAAGCCTGACTGTTCATAGAGTTCATTACTCCAGAGAAAATTGTGAATATTGAAAGAAATCAATATACAGTATATTAAATTGGGTTTTAATGTACATTTTCAGAAAATTGTCAAGTAGTCATAATTGCAAGGCCAAAAACCAAAGCAGGCAAACAGAATATGTAGATTGCATTCCAAAAACATCCTGTAAAATACAATTGTGCTCAGGCCAATTTCCTGATTTATTGACCATTTTTCTGAAAATATGAACGATAACACATGAGCATTGTTTCCACTCACAATTAGTGCTGGACTGAAACCAATGTCAAACAATTGTACAGAAACTTTCCAAATGTAACTGATCAAAAGTGGAAAGCAAAAGAGCTGTCAAAGGATCTACAGGAAAAGAAGGTGGTTAAAGTGTATGAAACAAAAAAGGATTCTATTGAAACCAACGAACATTTGTGCAACAACTGGCAGAAATATGGTGAGGAATGTAAAGAAAAAACCCACAAATAACCTCAGCTGTCTTCAAGGAGCACAATAAGGAGACACTTGCCTTAAAAAAACATTACTATGTAAACACCACAAAGTAGCCGCTTACAATACGCCAAACAGCTCAGAGACAAACCTCCAAACTTCTGGGACAAAGATGAGGATGAACGATGATGAACGGAACACCATCCTACTGTGAAACATGGAGGCGGGTCACTGATGTTGTAGGGATGTGTGAGCTCCAAAGGCACAGGAACCTTGGTCAGAATTGATAGGAAGATGAAAGCAGCATGTTTTCAAAGAGAAAACACAGTTTAATTGGCTTCACCTAACCACTATGAGTGGAAAACAGTGTTTTATTATTCATATTTTCTGAAAAATGGTCTAGAAAAAGAACTGTCTGTTTCATGCTCTAGTAAACTTATGAGCACAACTGTAACAGCTGACTGACTGACTGCAGAGCACATGTAGCACAATGATAAGAGATCATTGATTGGTCCCATTTCATGAAGTCGTAGTCCATTTCGTAGTTGATTCTATATGCAGCTGGAAGCAGGTGGAGCTGAAACGGGACGGGTGTAATATGTGCGTGTTTTCTAGTTATTGTTCAAAACGTGGTTGCGGCGTTCTGTCGATGGGTTGTTTCTGAATACCACCATATACTGCATACATTCTCATAACACTGTTCACCTGTTGAATGAAAGGTCCATCGAGAAATTTTTCTACTGACTTTTGAGGAAAAGGCATCACACTGCCATCCTCTGCACTATTAGCAAAAACAATAAGTTCACACTTGTTAGCGTTCATATGAATGAGCCAGCATCCACACAGAGTAGGACATGCATCAGAGCGAGTGCTAGACTCTTCCAGAGAGATGTACATTTGCAGGTGATCTGCATAAATGTGATGTCCCTCTTGAAGCCTAAGAGGAAGTGACTGAACTGCAATTCCTTCACCTGCCGCCAAAGAATGGCTTCAGAAGTGAGCAGGTTCTCATTCACTCCAATGATAAATTGCCCAACTTTGGAGCTAAAGATTCATATTTCTACCCCTGGCTCCAGTAGTTTTGTTGATTTAGATTAAGCCAGTCTCGTCAAGGCGTCACAAACCCTCCGATGTCAATCATTCCAGCTCATTTCACTTGACGAACTTGGCTACTCCTTGTGTTTTTTTGTTTTTAGATTTTACTGTTGTTTCTTTTGTGTGTGTGTGTGGTTTAAGATTGTTGTGTGTGTGGTTTCTACATCCACGTCCCTCCTCTGTGGCTCTTTTGCCAATTTTCAATTACCGATACAAAAGCAATTGCTGGTGACGCCCACTTTGAATCACATTTCACTTTGCCAGAAAGCAATGGGTGACGTCACTGACACTTTGTTCACCTTTTATACAGTCAATGCTTTTTCCTCTCTAGAAAGATGCTTGTTTACATGACCAGTGAGTTTGATGTGAGCGTGAATGTGCGAGCATATTTGTTTTCCATGTGCACCATGAACTGTAAGATTTGGTAGCCAATTGGAAAGAGTTTCTAACCGCAACGACTTCTGGAAAACAAGATGTGACAGTAGTTTTGTTTCTCACACCTAGCTTCTCTGAATTTCTTCAAGACCCCGGGCCGCTCTTGGTTTCGCCTCCTCCTGAACCAGCGCTCCACTTGTCTTGTGGACCAGCCACATTTCTTACACAATCCATCAATATCTGCCTGAGACGAGAGGAAAACAGAACAAAGAGTAAAACACTTAAAAGCCCTCACTGAGACATGAACCACTGAGTGAGAGGACGTTACCTGCGCAGGGTTTTTAGATTTAGTGCTGAAATAATGTTCAAGAGCCGCATTGTGCTCTACTTTGTGCCTGGTTTTCTCTGTGACACCAAGCCATGCTGCAAACGGTGTCGCTATTAGCCTAAAAACAGAAACACATCAGAGATATTTCTACAAAGCATTGTCTATAAATGAATCTGTTCATTTTAATTCTGGGGTCTGCTGGGGTGCTTGGGCTTGTAGTTTGGTGTAGATTTAAAAGCTGTGTAATTCTACAGTCACTAACTGAACTACATTTAAATTGAGACAAATGTTTACAAAACCAATGCCATAGCTCCACCAGAGAAAAAACATGGTCAAGAGTTTCTCTGTAGGTGAACAAACAGAGTCACAGAGCAACATCAGTTTTTTGTATTGTTTGTCCCTTTTTTTGTCACTAGAGCCAGTGCTTGTGTTGAAATCCCTTCAGCCACAAGATGGCAGAACACTCTCAGATGAAAACATGAGAGTGCTGCTCTTATGTCAAACATGGCAGGGAGTGAAGCATTGATTTGTTGTTTTTTTTTATAAAGTTCTGAAAAATGTACTACTCGTTCCAAATATAAGCCGGGGGTCTGTGGGGAACCGAGCTGCGGTTTAGTTCGTGGAGCTACCCGTCTAGTAAACATGAGTTATTGGGGTAGAGAATCCCCCATGAAAAGGCAGCTTTCAGACAAAATTACCGGCTGAATATACATTCTATGAATTTCTCTACAATTTTTAAAAATGTATTTATCTTGTCTCATGTACTAGACTTTTCACATTGCTGCTGACATTCAAAGGCTTACTGTTTACAGATAGCCATCAGGAGGGCTCTGTGGCGCAATGGATAGCGCATTGGACTTCTAGGCTAATCATTTAAGAGATTCAAAGGTTGTGGGTTCGAGTCCCACCAGAGTCGATTTTGGTATTGGAAATGTTGCGCTAGTATTTCCTTCGTAGCCAAAACTATATTTAGCTGTCCTGGGCTTAAACATGAAATGGACCATTCTTCTTAACTCAGTATGGGATAGCTTCATATTTCGGAGTTGCCCCGACTCGATTCAATTGAACCGATTCTGGACGAATCAACCATCACTAAAATAGAATTCTCGTAACCTGATGATCACGTGTGAATACACTTGTGATCTAACCAATCAGAAAAGGAGGAGGGCGGGACTTTAGCCCCAGAGAGCCACACAGTCAAAAAAAAATTTTTTTTGAGAGCAACAATAGTATTTTATTGATCATATATTGTTTCATTAAATATGAAAACTTTCGAGTCTACCTGGTCTCTACCAGGAACAACTTCTCTTGAGCCATCAGTGGAGCTGTAGAGAAATGTCACTCTATACAGCAGCATTTAAAGTCCCCAAAGAACAGTCAGTGTCCATAATTATTTCCAATTGTTAAGCATTTTTCTTCACTCTTAACTTTGGCCAGAATTTTGTTCCACAGTATTGAATGACATGTGTTTTAATTGTTTATTTGCATTTCATTAATAGTGGGGGAAGTGTTCTAAGAAATTATTTATTAAAATTAATTTTTATTAGCTGTGCAGATTTCAAACGTATTTCTAGTGAGTGAACAATTTAGATTTCAATGAGAATTCATTTTATTTAGCAGCAAACAAAAACAAGTTATGACACTCAGTTTGTGGTTTTGCTACATCCTTCCTCTCATGCAAAGAATGACGAATACCCTTCTAACAACTGGAGGCTTCTGGTGCAGCTGGAACACTGATATCTGACCCGGATACAGCAAAACCATTTTATAATGGTAGTTGTCTTTATTAATATTAATACATATTATTGAGATTTGCTTATGCAATGGCCACTACAAACTGCTTCCTCTCCAAGTTCCCTCCTAATTTGCATACAAGACAGTAAGGAGAGAGTGGTCTGGCCACAGAGGAAGAGCAAACATTACTATTTAATCAGCATCTACTTCCTTCGCCTTCATTACTCATTGGTTGTTGTAAATTGGTTTTATTCTGTATGTCCAGTATACAGACTGCAACCCTGACAGTAGAAAGCTGCTTTCCAGTGTTTTTCCTGTGATTAGAACCATTTGTGGATAGCTTAATTTGGATGCAGGAAACAAAATGTCAGACAATGCGTGAGGATGAAAGGAATGGTCTCTGGTGCTAACCGTTCGAAGATGAGTCTGAGGAGCAGGAAGATAATTGCGTAAGGCAGCGTTACGTAGAGGTGTGAGGCTCGAGCATAAACTAGACCCTCTTCATCTCTGAGATCAGACCATGTCAGGTTCCCGGGGAGCCACAGTCGATCCCACCAAAACCACTCGCCCAACGTCCCGATGAGGAACGCCATCCTGAGGAGAACAAAGACATTTAGAGTGAAGCAGAGGATTTGATTCAAAGTGGATTACATTTGAAGGGATGAACACATTGCTTTCTGTGGGATTCAAACTTCATCAGTCTTAAAAGTGTTATCCAGACAAAGTCTTGGAGGGTGTTCATGTTTAAGGTAGAAAAGCCTCTGCTCTGTGTTCAGAACTATCTAGAAACCCTCCAAGGAATCACAATGAACTTGAACAGGTACATCGGTGGCAATCTCTCCAGGTCAGACCGATGATGTATAGGTATGGCAGTGAATGGGGCGTTTTACCTGTCTAAATTTGGTGAACTAGAGTCTTCAATGCATCTGTCAGGTTTCTCAGCAACACAGAGTTTTAGCTCCCTCAAAAGATTTTCTATTGGAGGCTAATATCTAGTATTTATGGGAAGTTTGGATCATTTTACCCATTCAGATCTTTAAGTCTCGTTTAGCAAAAAGAACAAATCTTTTTTCGAGTCATTTTGTTAATTTTAGTAACATACCAAAAAAATGTTGTGTATTACTTCCCTACTACATCTACTTTATACGCAAATGGGAATCACACTACAAATAAGTCAAAACTAAAAAGTTACTTTAAAAGTACTTTAATTAACCCTACCTGTGTCTTAAGTCTGGTTCACTTCAGTTCTGATCTGACAAGTCTCCTACATTATACACGTTACCTCTCTCTGATATTAACAAATGCAATTCAGGTCAAAATGAGAATTGATTTAATCAATTTATGTTAGTTATTTTCCCTTTCTTTTATCATAGGACCACTCTGTAATGTTAACCAATGCAGTATGAGCTGGAAAATGGCGTAGTGTTAGAGTTGTTCGACCGATAACGACAAGTCCATTCTGCCGTTGGGCAAGCCACTTCACCCACGTGGCCACGCAGGAAGCTGTTGGTGCGTAATGGCAGCCATGTCCTGTCAGACTGAAATACAGGGGTGGTATTTCAAATTTAAAAACAAAAAAAATATATATTTTTCCCAGCTTAAATGTCAACCACCCTCAAGAAATCTTACTCTGAGCCTAATGAATGGTCCTGTGTTGATGGCAAACAGCTCTGATGGTACTGTAAACAGGGTTTACGTGGGTGATGCTGACCCAATGTGAACACAAACACATGACCAGGAAATACGAGTAGAGCAGGTGACTTTTAAACTCCTTTTTGATCTTTGATTCCACATTAGCCTGTTCTTCGAAACAGAATGACCAGAGATCATGCGACGTGTGAATGAACAGTAGAAAGAGCTCAGTGTCTGTTTGATCAGGACGCAGGGTCAACAGAGCTGGGTCCAGATCACACAGATGATGATACTTACTTTATTTAAAGAGACAGTAACACAAACATGAACTTTCTGTATTGGTTTCGTCCAAAACTGCTTGAGCTACGTTTTTTGAAAGTGTGTGCTATAAACATTACCGTATAAAGAAAAAACAAAACAAAACATATTGTTGTTTCATGCTGGATGTGCAATTAATACAACAATGGCTGACAAGACAGTGTGAGGTAAAAACTTTGTGCTGGCTCAAGAATGCTGCATCTAAGTGTTTCAAGCCACCGATATCACAATTTAATGACGGGGTCTGAGGAAGTATCAGTGATACCAACAACTCTCCAGGGTAAAAACAGTTAAATATAATTAGTCAGTATTATTAAATTCTCCTGGGCCAGATCTGTAGCACAGTGGATAGCTGTCAGTGGTTTGAGCAATCCCTGTGTATAATTTATTTATTTTCCTTGTCTGTTTGTTGCATGCTTACCTGATGTCTCTCAGCTTTCGCTCTTCACTGCTAGTTTTCTTGTCTCCTCTTCTTCTCCTTCTGTCCCTTGATTTGTGTCCCTTTATATCACCTGGTTTTCTATGTCTGGTTAGAGGTTCATCAAGTCACGCTACATGTCTTAGTTTGTTCCAGTAGTTCTGTTTTCTATTTGTACAGTTAATGCACCGGCTTTGTTAGAGCTTCCTTATTTTGTTTACGTTGTATAGCCAAAGCCAAAGTTGTATGGGATTCTTCCTAGTCGTGCCGTCTGAAATATCCTGTGGCTGATCAATCATGCAGTGTGAATATTGCAACCCAGACAGTCATGCAGTGTAAAAATATCCGTGACACAACTTCTCTGAAAATTTTGCAGTCTGAATTCCGCCTTATGAACTACCTCAGAAACATCGCCTCATCTCCATATCAACATTCAATGGATACACCCGAAGCCACACTCGGTCAGGATTTAAGCCCATCAGAAAACACAAAGTATCAAATCACTCCTTTCTTGGTTTAAGTTTAAGTTTAAGTCTTAATCTTTAAATCTTAAAAACTATATTTACTTTGGTTTTAACACTGCCTTTGTCATGAGTTTTATTAATGTGTGTATTTTAGTTTCAGTTTATTGTGTCTAGTTTTAATGTTTAGTCATTTTTATTCCTTTGAATTGTGTTTTATGAGTTCAAACGTTTGTCTCTTTTCAATAATATTTTATGCAGCACTTTGGACAGTTGCTGTGTGTAAAATGTGCTAGATAAATGGTGAGGATTGGATTAGAGAACTGATCGTGACCTAATCATCTTTCAAAAATTTTAAATGTATATTCTTTTTTAAGATTTCATTATTAATTCATCGTTAACAAATAATTAGTTAATTGTATGGATTTAGTAATTACTCAAAGGGTTCACCATTGTTAGCTAATCATTACTTAATTATTACTTGATGATTCTCATTCATCGTCATTTTAAGTACATTTCTTCAATTTTGTTTTGCCTCAAACCAATGTATTATTTAATATTCAGAAATTATTAATTTAGGTGGTGATTAAGTACATTGTTTGACATGAACTATCTCTTTAAATTCAATCCTCCTCTTCATGCTATCTCATAGCTACTATCTGTCAACTGTTAATCATTTCTAAAAACAAGAAACTAGAACAGTTGAATGAAATAGTCCAAGCTCAAATACTGATTAACCAGAAGAGATAGCCAACACATGGATGAATCAACATCCTTAAGTGGTCCTTGACAATTAGATATTTCCAAGGAATTGAGGACATTAAAATGCACTAGTTTCATATAGCTATTGTGGGTGAAAATAATTATTGTAAGTAAATCTCAGAGTTATTTCTTCCTAGATTTGAAGTCTTTAGCTTGAGGGCAGTTTGAAACTGTTCTTGAGACTAAGCATCCTTGCTATTTATTACATCCATTTTTTGCCTTAAATTCAAGGGACACTTGAAACAGTTAGTGTTTTTCTCTTCATTCCTCCAGAATTTAAAATCTAGAAACAAATATCCATGTGATTTAATTACAATAATTATTTTCACCTACACTATAAGTGGAGAGGGTAAGATGGCAATTCTAGAACTTGATATGACTTGTGAAGAATATCAACGTGCTCTTGAAACCAAAATATGGTTTACAACAGCTAAAGTTCAAGTGATCTACTGATCTACACTGATCAAACAAATCAAGTTTTTTAGTTATTCTGTAAAAAAAACGGCAGGATCAGTTAGAATGAAACAATGGGATGAATCAAAGTTTCATTGAGAACATGTAGTCGCAGTTAAAGGTCAGGTTGGAGATGTCTCCTCAAGTGTCCTGAATAGAGAAGTGTTCGTTATGGCAAAGGTATCAATTAGCTGTTGATCTTTACTACAGGTTTGAACAGTGAGTTTTAATACTGAACAGAGATAATGAAAAAAGCTCAATGACCATATAATAACCACATCCACCAAGTTCCAAAATCTGTGGAATCCCTTTATAAATGTTATCTTGAGGAAGGTTTACTGGCACACTGCAAGGGTTCAGAGGTAGCAATGCAAGATTATTACAGTGGATTTTTATAATGTTCACTTTTGTAAAGTTGTGCTTGAGAAAAAACAAGATTAGTTTTAAATGCAGAGTAAACATGAATAAGATTAAGGCACAGGCCTTCCCCACATCAGCAAAAGCTCAGCTTTTAATGTTTCATAGTGGTTTCCAAGACTTTCTTAAGTCAATTTCATTTAGTATTTCTCTTAATTTACATTATGTGAGGGGAAAAGTTTGTGAAAATGCAAAAATGTTGTTAAATACCCCATATGACATGAGGGAAACAAAGTATACAGTCCATCACAATGCTATGCTAGGAATTAGCTACAAAAAGCAAAACTTAGCATTAGCTCAGTCTGGTCTCAATGGGAATTTGGTTTTTAATAAACAAAAATGTGGTAATGTTTGCGTTTCAAGCCATACAAAGAGTAATAATTTAATCGTTTGATAAAGAGTTTTTACGTTGTGACATATTTTCCTTTATTAATAATTATGAACAGTTCACAAATAAACAACACTTAAAATACTACAATTGTGTTGTCTATAAATAAATGAAATTAATAAATGAGATCGTTCACAAAAAATAAATAAAATTGCTCTACAGCAAAAATAAATCAACCATTTATGTACCGTTCTATTAAACAGCTGTCAACTGTTACCAACTCGATTCATTAGAGTCGATTCCCACGAGTCATAACGAACCACCAAACAAGAATACATTTGCACCTAAATCAAGGTAGACTTTCCGAATATGTTACTGACAATTGTGTGACTGTGTTGTGTTTATTGTGGTGTCTCTTGAAATTAACTTCGAATCACACGCGAAGTAACGCATTTGTTACGCATGTGCAGTGAGGTCCCACGAATTTGCCTGTAATTTAAACAAGTATGAACACCTTGAATTAAATTTTCTAGCGCACAACTTTCAGAAAGCGCAGAAACAGGAGACATTGTGATGCTAATTAAAAGTGTTTAATTCTCACCTGTGTGTTGCGCCTCTCTTCGTGCGGTGTATGTATGGCGTACGTTATAATGTATATCCGCTGCTGACGCTGAGAGTGTGTGTAACATGACAGCAGCACTGGACTCCACACTAGTGCTTACACAGAGAGTTCAGTCACACCCAGCTTTAGAAGCAACACACTAGAAGCTCCTTCCTCTTCTTCGTGTCTCCTCCTACTTCTGTCTAGTGTGAACAGGTGAGTTCTCTGAATTACAACACAAAGACCTAATTAGACACACACACACCCACACACACACACACACACACACACACACACACGCAAATGAACACGTGCATCTCAACAAACACACACACTTTAAACACAGACATTACTATTTTACCTTCCATATGGTTTGTTGATTACTGGGTTAAAATTAATGACCTGTTTCCATTGCCATATTGCATCCTCATCACCAATTTTCTATTTGTTTACACATTCTACTCACATTGAGTGAAAGAGAGAAATACAACACATTACATATAGTACTACTTAGCACTGGTTAGGGACTAGGGAGTCTTAAGCCTATTATACAGAAAAGAGAGGAGGCACGTGGTGCGGCTATAGGCCCTTCCGCAAACTGCAAGGAAATCGAGGGAGGGAAACAAGGGGAATGCAGACTCGTGCTTCACTATCAATGACAAAGCGGAGTTGTTTTTCATACTGGTCATAAGAATTTGAGCAAAACCAGTGTCCTATTGACTACTGCATTTCTACTTTTGCCTTAATCTCAATAGAGCTCAGTAAGTTCTCTCCAAGATTACCGTCATCGATGTGCTTCGTATGAGTTGAACACAGTTTAATCTGAAATCTGAGCGTGTCTCTCATGCAGCTGCATTTTAAACTCCTCCATGATGAAGTTTGGAAATGCTACAGTAATCATGGTCCATCCTACATCCATCAGTACTGGTACAGCGCATAAATGTCTCTCTCTCCTCACACATTTGGCTTACTGTGTATTAATTCCAGGCAAAAATTATTATTTTTTTTTTTTTTACTCACAGAATTTCTGCAAAATATATTGACTTCAAAAAATTCCCTACAGAGAATATTTGATAGATAGAAAAAATATAAACAGATATTTGAATGGATCTGGAATTGCCTGTATGACGCCTGGATATTCTATTATTCGGTACTACAAATTAAATACAAATAACTTTCTTGTAAATCTATTACTGTATTTTGGTTGTGTGGGGCTTTATTCAGGCTCTGTATCTGTGAAAGTCAGGTGATCAAAAGATGAGGTTCTAACTGTCCTGGTAAAAGGAACAAATTACTGGATAACGTAACAACGACAAGACACTGAAATGGCGCAATATAGAATTTGAAAGTGATATGAACTGCTTGCACTGTGTAACAGAGCAGCAAAGTGCAGTGATGGCGCCAATGGGGCAGTCTGATGAGACAAAGGCCACTCTCACAGCTGGTGACTCACAGCAGAACACAGGGTGTGCTCTGGGCAGGGCCCACAGCCATGAATTACTTGGAATCCTAGAGACAGCGCTTTGATTATTTATAACCAGTCCTTTTAATTCGTGACACAGAACTTTTAAGTATTTGTTTTTCTTGGCTCAGTCTGCATTCTTTGAAGGATGTTGGTAAATGTAGGTAAGTGTGCTAAATAATCTCTGATGTGATCATGAAGAACACAGATCCAGGTCGGGTTATTCATTAACCTCAATGCTCTGATAACGTGGAGAAGGAAAACGAACCTTGATGACACAGAAGAGCAGCACTGTTGTTTATAGTGAGTGAGAATTTCATGTAAAAAATATTCATCTTTACACATTCCACTGTCTCAGTTTTTATTTAAACCTATAGTAAGTATAAAAAATGTTATTTATTACTATAGGTTTTGGAGTCCCAATCAAAAGGTTGATGCACAAGCAAGGTCACACGTTCATTATCTTGTGATATACATTTCTTTTTAACACATTTTGCAATGGCTCCAGAATTTTTGTACTTGTTCGTACAAAACCTATTTTACATGATGTAATCTGCTGTCGTTGCAGACCCAAGTCTGTTGTGATTGGTACAGAATGTAGAGTGTGTTTTATATATAATAATACTTTAATGTTGCCAAACCAATACGAACCTGTGTCCGGGATGGAAAAGGGCCCAGGTGCTGATTTGAAACGGAAGAGACTGTAATGCGAATTAGCCGCTCTCTGTCAGAGGTGGGGCCAAGTCACTACTACTTTGCAAGTCAAATCACAAGACACAACAGGGCAAGTTCTAGTCAAGTCACAAGTCAAGACAGGGCAAGTCCAAGTCAAGTCAAAAGTCACTACATTTTCATTTCAAGTCATTTACAAAAAAAACAAAAAAAACACAAACAAGCAATAATAGATTACATTTACATTCTGAAAAAGACACCATGTTTGTGGGTTATTTTTAATTGACTTTATAAAACAGTTCTTACTTAATAACGTATTAAATGCATTTAACAATCATGTTAATAAAACATTAACTGATTTGTATCTATTACGATGATGGCGCTGAATTATGAAAAGTACAAAAAGGAACAAAATCTGGTTATTTGGGTTGTGTAATCATATTTTACATTAGATATTTTTCCAGTGGACAAACTTGTGTCTTTTCAATGGTACAAATGTTAAATGGCGTAAATTACTGATTTGTATAATTGATATAACTAGAAATCTAATATAATACGGTCCTAAAGAATATAGTGGATAGGAAAAGTATTCAGATCCCAAAACATTTTCACTATCTGTCATATTACAGCCATTTATTGGCTTATTATTGTTTACACAGCACACTAAATTGAGAAAAAAATACAGAATTGTTCACATTTTTTACAGATTTATCAAAAAAAAAAAAAAAAACTGAAATATCTTATGGTCTTAAAGTATGCTGTGACATATTTACCACAGGTGCTGTCGGTTTCTGTATGGACTTGATTAGGAAAGCCGCACACCTGTCCCTATAAGAGCTTACCGCACATGTTAGAGCAGATGAGAATAATGGGGTCAAAGAAACTGCTATAAATAGTGTTTTTATAGTCTTTCCTCTTTCCAAAGTAGCCAAGTCCAAGTCAAGTCGCGAGTCATTAGGGTTCAAGTCAGAGTCAAGTCACAAGTCTTTTGTGATATTGTCAAGTTGAGTCTCAAGTCATCAAATCAATGACTCAAGCCTAAGTCGTATGACTCGATTCCACATCTCTGTTCTCTGTTTAATGATTGTTCCGAGTTGAGACTTGAGAGCTTTATTTACATCTTTATGTATTTACAAATCAACAATATTTCATGTGTGCTTCTGTGGTGGCTTCAAACCCAACAAAGTTAAACTACATATGTTCAAACTTAACTGACTAAGCAAGATACAAAGTTTTATAGCCTCTTAAGAGCAGGATAAAATCGTAGTCAGAGCAAAGGTTCCAATAACGGATCAAGCAAACAATGGCAAGCTAAAGGGATTGACCATGACTCTGCCAGAAGCTTTTATACTCTAAGTCTATGAGCATTCTTCTTGATAGGAACATCAAGCAACCAGCTAACCAGTGGCTACAGCAGATGGTTAATATACGGTAATAAAAATGACAGAGGTCTGCAGTGTACGGAATTCAAGTTATTGAAATACATGGACAGGACTGGCTTAATGTGGGAAGAAAAACTCACATATTGCTAGATAGATAGTCTTGAAAGCATCCGGTGGCCATCACTCACAAACATACCTTTCACAATTGTAGAAATTGCCCCTTCCTAACATTTAGAAGTTGTCCACTGGGTCCTCATCAGTAGTAAACATTGATCTCGGTTTGAGTGAGCCAATTTTTTAAGCTTGAACCTGTTGAACTAGATTGTTGTTTGAAACACTTATGGCCTGAAACCAAAAATGTTTGCAAGAAATAGCTTAAAGTAGCATATGAATATATCCACATCAGAAATGAACACTTAAATTGCAAGATTTTAGAATGACTTCCATTATTAGCATGTAGCTCGCTTGATTACACAAGACATTAAAGTTTACCTGAGATGACTCAACATGTAGCTAAGTAGTTCAGCTAACTTTAATTACCATGTAGACAGCTTAAACATTACTTAAGTCATTAGCATTGAATTTTGTGAGTCATTTGCATGTAACTAACATATCATAAAATCATTAGCATGCGCTAATGTCACACCATGTATTTAGCATGACACTATCATGACTTGATATTTCATCAGATTGTATCTGCCACCGAAAGGGTTTAGTACAAGCATGTACAGAGTAACTCCTGGAGGGTTGTAGTCCTGCACAAGTTCAGTATGCCAACCAGCTTCATACAAGTGAAGAAGAGCTTAATTAGTGAGATCAGGTGTATCTCATGGTTGGAGAGTAACTGCCCTTTAATAGCTTTCCTTTAGCATCATTATTATTTTACCATGAAAACTCATTTAATTAGAATGACGACAGCATGCGCACGTTGTGAGCATAATGCTAGAATGATTTAGTACATAATCGGGTTACCAAATTTAAATATAAATATCAGTAGTTAGCATGTAATAAGCATGATGGTACAATAACTTGGTGCATGGTTAACATATAGCGTCCTTTCGAAACAAATATGTAGCTAGCATAAGCATCTTATTAGAGTGTGGCTTATCTAATTCAAAATTTAGAGCAGGTCGTATAAGTCTCTAGAATGTTACAATCCTTATCTATAATCATGATGCTTTAATGCTAATTTCTGTCATAAGCATAATGCTAACTATTAGCATATTGTGATCAAATGACAACAGTTACATTCTACTGCAAACCCAGCGCACAACATCATCACTTAGAAGACATACCAATCTCAGATGTAACTGTTTCAGGGTGAATTAAAGGTTTGTGATTTAAAAAAACAACCCTGGAAAAATTTGTGATATCTTGAAGTGGCTGATTTCAGTACATAACCTGATAATAAATAAGCATTGCGTCATGACCCTCAAAATCCACAAAGAAAATTAACGAACGTGTTTTTGCATGAATTGTGTTTATTTATATCCTTAACAGGGCAGGTCATGAGCAATAGATGGTCTCTTCCACGCTACATTGCATCATGTTTGAGTGACTCTACATTGTTCAGCAGTTTGATAAGGGAAGAAGGGTTGTAAGGGAAGAGACCTTTGCTCTGCAGTCTACACACTGCTGTCTTCAGGTCTATCAGACACTCAAACACTTTCCCTGAGAGAGATTCAGCCTCAGCTTTTCCACCGGCTTCAGTGTCCATCTTGTTTCCCTCAGAGATAGTGTCTTCAGCTTCCTCTGACTCTTCTGAGCTCCCGTAATCCACCAATTTAGGAGCTAGACTGGTTTTAACTTCACTTCCTGCTGACAATCTATAAGCATCAGAACATAACTCAGCCTGACCAGAAGAAGTCTCACGGTAGTCATCCATTCTACAAGACGAATCATAGTCCTCAGTTTTCTGAGAGGTGCATTCCAGCTTCCCGTCCCTGTTTTGGATCAGCTGGCATGACCTGTAGAACCCGCTACAGTCGTGCTGGAGGATTCGGAGGTAGCGTACACAGTACTCGAGGAAGCAGGTTTCTGAAGAGATGAGAAAGTCCAGGAGAACGCTGTGATCAAAGCCCAGCGAGCGCAGCAGTAGCAGGAAGTGACAGTGAGGGTTTAAACCCCAGATGCAAACACTGCACTCACCGCTAACCAAACTGTGAAGAGAAATGGATTTTACATCAAAATATGACATCTTGCACTAGCTTTATGCATGATTTTCCTCTTATTTCTCAATAAAAATGTAATGTTTTTTCTTGATTTTGTGTCTCATAGATGATATAAAGTTTGCTAAAGAATTGACAGAAAATACACAGAGAGCTGTAGCCTTCAAACAAGCTTGGAGGACATTTCTATCTGTATCAGATGAACTTTTATGAAGCTTGCGGCTAAACGGAAGAGTTTGGGGCCTCCAGGAGTTTGGTTCATACATCAAATAGATCCCATACAAACCTTCTGTGATGTGAATACAAGCGGATCAGAGTGTTGTTTGATTCCATCATGTCGTCGTCCTGCTCAGCAAACGCAGCAGAAACCCAGCAGCAGCGGTGCCAGTTTGGAGTCGCCAGCACGTTGTGATGATGGAGGAACCGCATGAGCTCTGAGAGACACTTCCCCATGCTAGACACAAGCTCGCTATTGGCTACTGAAGTAGAGAGAAAGAGAAAATAAACCCGTGCTTAAGAAACAAATTTTTAAACTTGATAATTGGCAAGAAATGGCCATTTGATATTTAAGTTGTAAACGGGGTTGTGAGATAAAAAGTATCCATCAATTCAAAGGAGAAAAAAAAAGACACTGATTGTGATGGTCTATCCTTGTTTGTTTGTTACCTAAGGATCTGGCAAATCTGTTCCCATCTTCCAGACACATTTAAAACCATCAAGACATTTTTGTCCTGCATAATGGTGTTGAAATGATAACCTCTAGTGGTCAAAATGTACATAACATTTTTGTAATTTTAGCAAATATAATCTAACATTTACCTTTCCCCTGAGCGTTTATTTCCAGTGACTTCAGTAAAATCAGACTCACGGCTCTCACAACCACACCATCCTTTTGAACCCCTCCATCACAGTTTCCACCCAAATAACTAACTTGTTCTTTCACAGGAAGCTTTTTCAGCCATCCTGCGTTCACTTCCTGTAGCACAGCATCCGCCATCATCGTTGAATCTTCACTCAGACATTCATCTGATTCTGGCAGAGCATCTCCTAAATCCCAATCTTCCCCAGATCTTCTCAGAAGACTTCTCTTGAGCAGAAGTAAAACACGCTTCTTCACAAAGTAGCCCACGTCGGCTCTAGTGATGTGAAGAAGCACTTGGGTTTGAGTGAAGATGAGTCTCTGAACAGAGGAACATAGTCCCAACCTGAAGCGGGCCGCGCTAAGGGTTTCGAGGAGCTCCAGAAACTCACTCAAGCTTTTGGAAAAAGTACTTGTGTCTCTGTCAGGAGGTGCATGAGGATCCCCGGGAAGAAGATTAGAAAACAAGGCAGTGATGGAGGATTCCAGGCTTGAGAAAAGATTCCTGAGAAGATCTGTGGAGCAAACAAAAGCTGATGAGAACCATGCACAGCGGGGGACGCTAATGTCAATGTTCAAACCCGATAAAGCCTCAAACCGCCAACCTTCTAACTGGAAGGCCACAGTGCTTTAAAAATTTATCTAAAAATCTGGAAGTTTATTTGTACAAAAATGGTGCAAAGTAATTCATGAATTGTTAACAAAAAAGTATTTTTTAATTGACATTGTCGATGCCAAAGTTGCTTGACATCCACAACCCTACCGTCAATAAACCGTATTGGTTTCAAGAAGCAGGAAGTTATAGGTTATTATCTTGCATCCCTACTAACAACCAGTTGAAGTCCTTTTGTTCCTTACCCTGTTTCCTATGGGGTGTCTTTCCTCTCAGCACTCCCTTAATAACAGCTGTCACTGACCACAGGCAAGAGTCCAGTTCCATCCCAGACACTGATTCCTCAAACACTGTGGCACATACTCCAGACCAAATTTTGCTTATTCCTCCCTATAATCGCAACAGCTTGATTAAATATTTCATAGCAAATATTAACATATTGTATAGGGAGAATAAACACTCACATGTTTACAGATGTCAGAGACGAGATAGACAGAGATGCATTTAGTGGATATATGAGCCAGCAGTCTCTCCTGACAGCCAAACAGAGAAACCTAATGGCACGTTGGACACAAAATAAAAACATACAGCTTTCATTAAAAATGCTGTTGAGTACTGTGTGATTACTTTGTAGTGTAGGACAGTAAACTAAAAAATGATAGCGCAAGGTAAAATTTTCATTTCTTCTTGAGCATTCCTCAAATGACAATTTGACACAGCACTTGGTACGAGCTGTTTCAAGCAGATCTTTGCTCAAACTGTGAATAAAACAACATTGATGTGAGTTCTTTCAAACATCCATTTAAAACAACCACAATACAACCTGTGTCTTAGTAAACCATTTCAAATGCAAGCAAAACAACACGTGCACCTTTCTTCTTACACCACCAAATACTACTGTACATATTAAAGCCTACCAGTCTCTCCATGAGCTTCAATTCTCCAAACAGCCTCCTGATGACATCCTCATAGTACAGCATGGTTTCCGGAGGCAGCTTGTGGGATAGTAAGCCACTGATCATGGTCTCTGTCAGGCTAAGACTCAAACATGTGATCTCTGTGAATGAATGATTGACAGGCGGAGGTCGAACACATGCTGAGATTCTGGATGCTAGGTCTTCACTGCTCAGAGCAGGAGCAGATCCTTCTTGTAATGAACGCAAAACACTGAGGAAATCCAGCTCTGGCATCAGGTCCATGATGAAAAGCTGAGACAAACCGTAGAGAGAAAATATAATCAGCAGAAATGGCCAAGGGATAAGGTGCATGAACACATAGAAAGATCACTTTTGTTTGACTACAGATCTGATCCCCTAGCAATACCCACATTTCTTAAAAATAACTTTGAAACCCCTGTCATTGAAATATTATGTATTTTAAACATAAACATTACCTTTTTGGTAGAAATTAAATTTTAAAGATTTTTGTGTCTTAACAGTTAAAAAAAATGCTTAAAATTAAATAAGATTTCATGTTTCATTTCATTACATGTTCAAAACCCATCATTTATGTGCATCAACAAAAGTGTGACTTTTAAAGAATTTCATAAAGCTCAATGACAAATATTTGCTGTATTAACTTTCTACTCTTTCAAATGAGTAGTTATTTATGTTTAATTTAAAACATAATCACAGAAACGTAATTAATTTAAAAATTCTGTAATTAAAATTTTAATTAAATGTGACTGGCAATTCGTATATAATTGAACATAAATGTTTAAACTTAATTTAATTACAATTTCTTTTAAATGTTGGATATTTTCCTTGTCCAGAATATTTGGGTAGCTGCAAACAACAAACATACCGGATATCAGGAGACACAATCGATAGTGCAACTGACTATGTATTATTCAAATATGACAACGAAAAATATCGAAAACGAAAAAGTCAAATAAGCAAACCACATTGAAGTCTGTTTGCCGTGATTTGGCAACAACTGTTGCAAAACTACTCTCTTTGCAGCAGCTAGCTGTGGTTTTACTGTAGCTGTGTTCCAATCCAGAAGTGGGCATCCTCCCGAGTGCGTATTTTAAGGGTACTTACGTCACAACGGTGCGCCAAAAAAGTCTCATTTCGGAAAAATTCGAAGGGTACTTAAAATGCACCCTTGAAATACGTCCTACTTTCACCTGAATTCGGAGGATGCATCGCGACTATCCTTCGTGGCCTCAGATATCCCACAATGCGTTGCCTTTTTTTCATTAGAGTCAACACAAAACACACTTGAATTTGTATTTACATGTAAGCAACACTTTTTTAAAATAAAGGACAGTATATTCAAGCTTTAAATGTTGGTAGTAATAGGCGAATTGAAAACATATTTTTATTTTAAACATTTATCAGAAACATTAACATACGCAGCCAACTAAATGTTTAAGTATTTACCAAGGGCTTTTGAAGCCTTCGGAGGATCCTCCCAAGCTGCAGCCTTAGAGGCTGGATAGGAAGAACCCTCCGGAGGCTTTTAGAACCTGGATTGCGTCACAGCTATTATTGCCCAGAAGTGAATGGTATTGCAAGAAGTGATTCCGTTTGGGGAAATGCCGACTAGTGCCTGTCATTCATTCATTCAATCATTCATTTATTCATTTTCCAACCAGTTTATTCCCTTTTTGGGAAGACGGGGGTCTGCCGGTGCCTGTCTCTAGCACACATTGGGCATTAAATTAAATCTGGGGAACTATTAAACGGCAGAAGTCATGCCAATCGGGTCAAATACGTGTACAAGTATGAAATAAAAAAAAGAGCTGCAGAGCAGCAAAACTGTAAAGTTGTCATTTGTAAAACTGTAAAAAAAGCTGTAACTGTTAAATTGATTATATAGTGTAGCTTTTAAAAACACTACAGGGGGAATTCTATCCTGCATCAAATACTTTCACTTTCATCAGAGTGGGCGTGGCTTTTCCTGGAAATCTGCTGTTTTATATCACATTTTGGTTCAAACCAAAGAGCTGTTCCCCTCATAACCCTTAAACGTTTCGTTTCCTGCGGCTCATCATCTCTCGTCGTCACCCCGAGTCTTTGCTTAGGATTCTGACTTCTGTAAGCGCTTTACTTTCACTTTGTTAAGACTCCAGAGGCGATAGCGATGCAAACGAAATAGTTTCCTTCATAAATCAACATTTTTGAAACACTACTGTCCGAAAAGCGTGATGTTGAGGAATTATTGATTTCTGGGATGCTAAACATTCTATTCGACTTTATTCACAGATCTTCACGATGGTGAATTGCGGTCTTTTGTCTGAAAAAAACGAACCAGGTAAAAATAAAACCTTGTCTTTCTTTTAAAACTTTGAAACTGCTGTTCACGCCTTTCTCCTCTTTGTTTCCTATTTTTTGTATAACTTTTATGACCCCCCCCTGTTTTTCTCTCCCCATTCCGCCCCCCCCCCTCTTTCTCCCTCCATTCGCTCCTCTCTCCCCAGCTTCCCCCTCTCTTTCTCTCTTTCACTCTCATCACTCTCTCTCTCTCTCTCTCTCTCTCTCTCTCTCTCTCTCTCTCTCTCTCTCTCTCTCTCTCTCTCCTATGCTGGGAATGGGTGTGGCGTTCGAGAGTAGTTCAGTAAAGTTAGCTGCAGATTCACGGATTCATTTTTCTCTGCTCAATAGGTCGAGACCAGAATGTTCTTAGTAAACAAATAATACCTATTTTTAATCTGTGTTATGTAGTACAAAACGTTTTTTTATAAAAACAAGTTTTCCTCGGCATTCGCAGAAACACATTACCGTCTATGCGCAACCCGCTGACATGGAATCGTTTAGGGACCGTCTGCAAATTACCAGATCCAAAATATGTTTTACCCAGAATATGCTTCATACCTTCATTCTAAAGTGCTCTATTACAACCAAAATCAAGCAACACGCCACTCCTCACCTGCATATTGTACTGCACGACTTGAAAATGGAAAAATGTATTAGAGCATCATTTTTATTCTTGATTATTTGGATCAAAGCTCAATAGCTCCCATAAAAATCACTCTATTGCCGCCAAAATTAGGTCACACACAATTGTTCTAATGCTTAACCTACTAAAACACTCATTTTGTCAAAATTGAGAAATTTTTATTTTAGCAGAATGTCTTTTGGTCATTTTTTGGATCAAAGCTCAATAGCTCAAAAGCTCAATTTCTACTAACACACCAACTTCCATTTTTTGGTACCAGTTAATCGAGAGCTGACTTTTTAATTTGCATCTTTGGATGGAAACATGGCTAATGACTTTTTTTTGTTCCATCTTCTACCTTTTCTTCATTGGTCGATGAGCTTGCCCTTTATTTTCGTTGACATATTTAGCTTGGTGATCTGCCTCCTCTACATTTTCATTGGTTGTGTCAGCCTTATGGTCCGTCTCCTCAGTAATTTAATAGGTTGATTAGCTTGACGATCCTCCTCCTCTACATATGTATTACATTTTTAAAAATACAGTTTATTTGTTAGTGCTTTTCATGTCAAGGGCACCTTACAACACCTTCTCAACCTTGATTGTGTGTTACCAAGGAATATATTGAAATATCATAATGTTAAGAGACTCAAGTGGTGCAGTGAATTATTTATGTTGAAGCATATTCATGACTTGTGTTTTCATCTCTGTGTCCAGTTCCTCTGAAGAGTGTCTCTGTGACTCTTCTGGTGCAGGACCATGTAGTTTCTGTGTCCTCCTCATTGCAGTATGTGAATGAGGACCTGAAGCACTCCCTGGAGGCAGTGTTTGTCTTTCCCCTGCCAGCAGAGGCCTCCGTCTTCCACTGCTCTGCCCGCATTGGAAAGAATGAGATTCAAGCTGAGATAAAAGATCGACATAGTGTGAGTAGTAAATAAACAATTATATTAAATCATTCTAAACAACATTGTAAATCAAAAACCAGAGCTCAGGTCAAAATTATGTGATCAGCACATGACAGGGAAGAATGCCTAGAAACTAAATCCCTTGCGTGTATTTTGTCTCCAGGCGCATGATGAGTATGATGATGCCCTAGCCTCAGGGCATCAGGCTTTTCTCATGGAGGAGTCCGAGCAGAGTCCCGATATTTTCAGAATGAATCTGGGATCTGTTCCTCCTGGTGAGAGTGCAACAGTCTCCTTCAGCTACCTAATGGAACTCAGCCTGCAAGCTGATGGAGCACTACGGTTCTGCCTTCCAGGCACACTCAACCCCCGATACGCTCCTGCAGGTACCAAACCTTAATACACTAATATCAGTTCTCAACCCCTGATACACTCCTGTAGGTAGCCTACCCCCGGTACACTTCTGCTGGTCCCCAACCCAGATAGACTCCTGCAGGCAACCAACCTCAATACACTTATGCTGGTACTCAACCCCAATACAGTCCTACAGGTTCCCAACCCAGTACTCCAGCAGGTATAAAATCTCCAATGCATTCCTGCAGGTACTCAAACCCAAAACAGTCCTGCAGGTACTCAACTCACAAAACATTGCTGCAAGTAGTCAACCCCGAAACAGTCCCACAGGTCCCAAACCCATATAGACTCATGCAGGTACTCAACATCCAAAACACTCCTGCAGGTTCCAACCCAGATAGACTCCTGCACGTACTCAACCCCCGAATATACTCCTGGAGGTACTCAACCCCAATACACTCCTACAGGTCCCCAACCCAGATAGACTTTTGCAGGTACTCAACCCAGAATCCACTCCTGCAGGTTCTCAACCCCTGAATCCACTCTTGTAGTTACTCAACCCCAGTGCACTCCTACAGGTCGCCAACCCTGATAGACTCCTGCAGGCAACCAACCGGAATACACTCATGCTGGTACTTAACCCCCAATAAACTCCTGCAGGTACTCCACCTCAATACATTTCTGCAGGTCCCCACTCCAGATAAACTCCCGCAGGCAACCAACCTGAATACATTTATGCAGGTATTCAACCCAAATACAGTCTTGCAGGTCCCCATCCCCATCATGGACAATCATCTTGTGGAGAAGATGGATAATGAGACTATTTGAAAAAAGGGGTGTTCTTTTAAAAGGAGTTCTGCAGTTGTCCTTTTATCTACAGGGTCTGATGCTGTTCCAGAGGTTTGCTCAGCATCTGAAATTCCGTACACCCTGTCTCTGAGTGTTGATGTTAGATCTTCAGCCCGAGTCTCCAGACTTGAGTCCAGCTGTACTCTGGATCCTCTGGTGTTCCTTAATCCGGAGCACACACATGCGCAGGTATAGAAAAGGGGATTATATTGATTCAAAACATGCTTTTGTCTCTCTTTGACCACTAAAGTGTTAGTGGTGGCTGTGGTTTTTATTTGTTTTCAGGTTAGTCTAAGTGCAGGTCACAAGTTTGATAGGGATGTGGAGCTTCTTCTGTACTATGAAGATCCCCATCAGCCCTGTGCCATTTTTGAAGCAGGAGATGCTACAGCTGAGCAAGGTCAGAAAGACTAAAACTTCTGTCTCTAGGGGCTTTGTTTCATTAGGAACTTTAAGTGAACTTCACCATTTGATTGTGGTGCTCTCTCGCAGGTTCTCTGATGGCTGACCCAATGCTAATGCTCAGTGTGTACCCTGAGTTCCCTGCAGATATGATGTTATCTAAAGCAACAGGCGAGTTTATATTTCTGGTGGACAGATCAGGCAGCATGGATTGTAGAATGCACCGTGGCAGTGATGCTTCAAACCGCATACAGAGTGCGAGGGTAAGAGCGCCTCTAGCTGGAAATTAGGATCACTTAAAAAAGTTTTAATTACGCCAATTTACTTTTATGAGATTCTAAATACCATTTGTCATGGACATTGAGTTATTTTGTGTTTTATTCTAAAGAAACTTGTTTGTTTATCATTGTATCACAAGGTTAGAAGTAACACCCCATCTCTTACTGTGCACTGTTCTGTTCTGTGCACATGCTGGATAACTTTTTGAAAGAGCATTTTTTGAAAGAGCCTTTTCAACTTTTGAAAAGGGTCCCACACATGTTCTAGTTTTTGAGAAACACAGTGTCCCTATACCTTTCTTTGTTTTATACGCATTTTGTGGAGAGCTGAGTATTAGTGGCGGTGTAAAGATTCTGAGATCTCAGCTGGGGAAAAGACTTGGTCTCTGGACAAAGAGACCAACCAGCTTTCTACAAACAGACTTGGTCTCTCACCGGAGGATGACTGGTTCTCAGTAACAAAGATTTAGTCTCTACAGAAAGAACAAATAACCATGCCAACAAATTTGCCATGATTTTCCACCCACTGTTAACAATGATCACCAGCACAGTAATAAACAAAGTTGAGAAGGACCTGATCAATTCTCCACCTTGCCTCCCAATACTCTCAATCTCACAAAAGTGAATTACACATCTGGTTTTATGCCGAATCTCAGGGGTTAGTAACACTATAACATAATCAAATACATTTACCGGTACATTCATTTGGCAAAAACTAAAAACAATGAAATGATACATTGTGTGAAAACTAACTTTATAGAAAACGCAGGAGGAAAACGGCCACCGCCTGAGACTGTGTTAAAATGGCATAAAAATGCATACAATTGGATTCTATCTGTAACTCCACTAAAGAAACCATGGATTGGAAGATCGTGGATAGCTTTTCTGATGCCCATTTACAGAACCCGGCAATGTGACTTATAAGAAACAATGACAGTTATGCTGCAACCATGTCTGCATTTGGAATCTGCATTTCTGTTCAGATCAACCAAAGTGACTACTGACAACTGGGTTCTGGTTTAATTTGCAGTAAAATTTTGGTCGCGGTCTTCAGCAGACAGACACACATGTATAATATCTCAAAAAGTGTTCTTTGGTGTTCAATCTTCAACCGATTTGGAAAGGCATTTGTTTAGAATAAATATGGAAGTTAACTTCTAAAATAACAGCTATGCATGGAACTCTAGAGACATGTAGCATGTACAATAACATATGAATGCAGAGGCACTAACCATTTCTCTAGGTTTGATTAAATGTAGCCATGAATCACTCAATATGAACTGTGTCAGGAACTCAAATGATACTAATACTATAGGTCTTTAGAAAGAACCCAAAAATGGTTCTATTTGGACCCTCTTTTCAAAGCGTTGTTTTAAAGAATTATAAAACAGGTTCTTTTGAGAGTTCCAAATATAAAGTGCTCAAATGAACTTTATGAATTCTTTACTTCTTGGAGTGTGGAGAGAATGAACAGTCTCTACAAAGAAAGAGCAAATTCAAAAAGATTCCATAAGTTAAGGTTAAATAGATCTATTTGATCTAATAGATTTATGTTGATATTTCTTTGCAGGACACACTGCTTCTGCTGCTGAAGAGTCTGCCCATGGGATGCTTCTTCAACATCATTGGATTTGGTTCTGACTTCCAGTCCTTCTTTCCGTTAGTATCTCTCTTTTGATTTTCCAAGAGGATCTGACTGAATTTTCTCTTCATCGTATGACTGAGGAGTTTGTGTGATGCAGGCAGAGTGTGTTGTACGACGAGGCTACAATGGAGGAAGCTCTGAAGCGGGTGCAGGAGATGAAGGCAGACATGGGAGGAACAGAAATCCTGATCCCACTAAAACACATCTACAGCCAGAGATGCCTACCTGAGCACCCCCGACAGGTTCAACACACAAACACAACGGTTCTTTGAGTTCACTTTACACTATGTGTCCGGTCACCAACTCTTCCCCCACAGCTGTTCATCTTTACCGATGGAGAGGTGTGCAACACAAAAGACATTCTAGATCTGGTCAAGAGCCAGTCTTTGTCGCACCGGTGGGTTACCTCCCATTTAGCTTAAGCAATGTTAAGAGTATTGATTAGTATGTGACGAATGTTTGTGCTCAGGTGTTTCTCTTTTGGGATTGGCGAGGGAGCAAGCTCGGCTCTGATCACAGGAATGGCTCAAGCAACGTCTGGGCATGCTCAGTTCATCACTGGCTCTGACCGCATGCAACCCAAGGTAAAAAGGTTTTAGCTTGGTTCCATTGCTAACAACCATGAAAGGCTGCATCTTCTCTCAGCTGTCGTGGGGCCTCATGTACAAAAACCTATGTGGAATTTTACTAAACAGTGTAAATACTAAACGTACTAAACAAGTGAATATGCTTTGTTATGTTTGAGCAAACTGAGTACAGTAAACCCTCGCTATATCATGGTTCACCTTTCACAGCTTCACTATTTCGCAGATTTTTTTCCAATTTTTTTTTCACAGTGCATTGAGCCCAAGTCATAGACTCAAAATTATTACCATGTTTTCCAATATTTGTTTGTTCTAGAAAAGCTCATTGTTCATGTCCACATTAATTTATTTTTTGTCATATAATTAAAAGCAAAGAACACATAAAATTGTAGATAGAGAAAACTTATGAAAGAGAACAAATTTGTTATTTTTAATACATTTTGTTAATGAAAAGTAATCAACAGTGGTACCACAAGATACAAATGCTTTGAGATACGAAATGTTTGCGATACGAAAGCCACCCTGGAATGGATTAATTTAGTTTCTTGGGGTACCACTGTATTTACCGTATATAAGAGTTTTAAATGAGGAAGATCTAGAAAAAAAAGATTCTGAACCAAATACTGTTGTAAAATATTTTATATCAACTGTGTAAAAGTTAACAGCCAAACATGTAACATGAACAGACAGTAAACAGTAAAAGTAACAAAAAAAAAGGCTGTAATGTTTTTTCTTTGCCCCAACTCATCATTCTAAAGTCCACCATTCGTTATCACGGCATTGTGGGAAATGTAGTTTTTTTCCATTTTCGTTACGACCGCGCTATGGCAGAGATGGGCAATGATGTCAGCGGGTGTACAAATATGGCCACGGCTTCGGCCTAGCTCCGGAGCTCTTATGCCTCTCCTATGGCTGTGACCACTCTGCATTCATCTTATAAGACGCACCAACTTCCCCCCCTAAGTTTTGGGGAAGAAAAAGTGCGTCTTATAGGCTGAAAAATACGGTATTTGTGAAGTCACTTATTAAGAGTCATTGGTAGCATGGGTTACATGGCCAATACTGACGGGTCCCAAGGGAAAACTTAAGCGGCTGGAAAAAAGTTTGCATTTCCGTGCCTCTTCTCTGTTCAGCTACAAATTTACTTTTGCAAATTTTCTCGATTACAAATACCACTTTGTGGATGAAGTGTTCTGCACTGTGCAAAAGGCAGAGGACCAGCGCAGGAAACTTCAGGAAGTGCTGAAGGAAAGTAGAAGCTCTAAGTCAGACCATTACGGAATAAAATAATCTTCGGTTCATTCCATCAACTGAGTTCTGTTCTTGGAAAAAGACACCAGTGTCACATCCTTCAGTAGAAGATGCCACAGCGGAGCGGAGTCAGAGGGACTGGAAAATGCTAATTTGTCTTGTACATTTTGGCCTTTGAGTAAAACTAATAATTGGGGATCCCTACAATAATTAGTCATTTTATAAAACGTTCGTACAAAACTTTTGATTGGTAGTTTGAATCGTCTGCTCTCATTGGATACTGCGTGTCCTGTGTCTTCCTGAATCTTGATCTTGCAATAACTATTACACTAGTGTTATTACTCATATTTTATGTAAAATGTGCTTTAAAAGTCAACAATACCATGACTCTGCCTTATCAGGCTCCCCGGTTCTTTCCCTTCCAGGTGATGCAGTCTCTTGGCTTCTCTCTGCAACCAGCAGTGGACAGTCTCCACATGGACTGGACTCTTCCAAAAGGCCTCAAAGTGGAGATGTTGGGTCCAGAGACCCCGGCTCTGTTCCAGGGTCAGAGAGCCATCATTTATGCCAAGCTAAACGGATCTGCCCAAGCTGCTGAGGTTAGCAACATAGAGGTCTAAGGTCTTTTATAACTCAGAAGTATGAAGGGTTTAAAAAGACAAGAAATGGCCATTAAGAAATTGGTTTTCTTAAAGAGCAATACAGTATTCCCATAAAATCCTTCTCTTTGCTCACAGAGCTCGACAGAAACAGGAGCTGTGACAATTAACTATAAGCTAATGAATAAACAAGTGACCAATAGAATCCAGTTCAACCTGAAGCCAACAGAGGACACAGGGTGAGGAAACAGACACAAAATCTCTTGACTCTGATTCCTAAACCCTGAAGCCGAAACTTTGATGCTATGGTGAGACCCTAAAAGTTTTGTTTCCGCAGGCTTACTGTGCACCGTCTGGCGGCGAGAACCATGATCCGCTCTCTGGAGCTGAAAGAGCGGCTCTCTGACTTTGAGTCTCTGCAGAAACAAATTGTGAAGCTCAGCATCCAGGCTGGAGTCAGCAGTGTTCACACTGCCTTCATCGCTGTGAACACAAGCACACGAGCACCCCTGAAAGCCCCCATGGTGAAGATGAACATACCTGCTGCTTATGCAGACTGCTTGGGTATGTACTTTAGTTCCTGAAGAGCTTGGTTTAGTTCTGATCTTCAAGAGTTTAGATCAGTCCTGATCTTGATGAGTTTAGTTTAGTTCTTATACTGGGGAATTTAGTTTAGTCCTCATCTTGAATAGTTTTATTTAGTTCTGATCCTTAAGAGTTGGGTTTAGTTCTGATCCATAAGACTTTAGATTAGTCCTGATCCTGAGGAGCTTAGTTTATTTCTCATCCTTAAGAGTTTAAATTAGTTCTGATAGTCTATTCATGATCTTGAAAAGTTTTGTTTAGTCCTAATCTTGACGGATTTGATTTAGTTTGGATTCTCAGGAGTTTAGTTCTGATATTGAAAGTTTAGTTCTGATCCTCAGGGAGTTTAGTTTAGTCCTTATCCTGAGGCAGTTTAGTACTGACCCTGAAGAGTTCAGTTCAGTTCTAGTTTTTAAGTGTTTAGTTTAGTTCTGCTCCTGAGGACCTTAGTCTAGCCCTGTTTCCCGATTTGCTGTTTTTAACTTGTTTTTTTTAATGGAGGCCATTTTTTCATGTCACTGTCTCTTTTTTCTACTTTTTAGCATTGGCACCCATGCCAGGTACGTACAGTAAGAAAATTGTCTCTTCACTTTCCTGATGGTCATTGTGTTCTGTGTAATTGTTGTGGTTTGTTATGTGTGACTGGTTGATATGGTTTCTATCAATGTCAGAGTTAACTTGAGTTTAGAAGCTTAGTTTAGTCCTCATCTTGAAGAGTTTAGAGTTTAGTTTAGATCAGTTTTGTCTCCTCCTGAATTGAAGAATTGAGTTCCTGGTCCAGGGAGTTTAATTGTTAGGGGCAACCCTCCATGATGGTAAGGGAGGGGTTAAACGAACTCAAATGCACACACAAGATGGGATCAAATCTCTTTTAATAAATAAATATAAACAAATAAACTCAAACACCCGTGGTAGGGCAAAACCTTACATAAATATACTGAAGTAAAACTAAAGCTAACTCAAACAAAACAAGAAAAACATTAACTCAAAAGACAATCAACGATTGCTTGCCAGCTGGCTGCTGGAGAATTATACAAAATAAAACTTTAAACTGAACAGAGACTTAGTAGAAGCACAGAGCTTACCAGACAAGACTCACAAGGGAATATTAAATGTTGGATATCAAATATCAAATAATGAACCCGCACTTGGGACAGGGAGCAAGGGGCTTAAAAAGGCAGAAAGCAAATGAGGGAAAGACGAACCAGACATGAGGAGCAGGTGTGGCACATGAGGGCAATTAACAAGGACACAGGATGAAGACACACACAGGAGAAGGGGCCAGAATAAAAGGTACAACATGGAGGAACACCGACAAGGAGGAAGAGCAGGCAGGAACAGAAGAGAGTTTACAAAATAAAAGACTAGGAAAATAACAAAATAAAAGTAACTAGGGAAAGAACCCAACATTAATCCTGACCCTGAGGAATTTAGTTAACTCCTAGCTTGTTTCCAAATTTAGTTTAGTCCTGATTTTCAGCTTAGTTTAGGATCTGTTTTCTTTTGATCTGGATTCTGCCACTGAGGAATTTTTTTTTCCAGATTTACAGACTATTAATAATATTAATACAATTTACTAATAATCCCTTTTTTCTAATAATGCGATTTTGTTATATCCCTCTTTCTTTCTCCCACTCATTTAAGGATATTTGTGGGGATGTTGTTACGGGGTGTCCAAGGAGTGAGAGCCCAAATGCAGGAGGAAGGTTCAATCAGTTTATTTAGAACTCCACTGAAACTGTTCAAACAGTGAGAGTCAACGATCCAAGAAAATAGTCTCTTTGATAAAAAATATATAACTGAGATGCACGCAGCAAACATGGCTACATGCGGCGATCTTCGTCAAGCCAAAAATAAAATAAAATAGAAGACTGATAAATACAGACAGGCAGAGGAAAACCTTAAGACTTAAACAAACGCGAGACAGCACTACTAGAAAACAATGAACCCGTAACAAAGCAAAGCAATCATGACGATTAAATACAAGGCCTAATAAGAGCAATAGAAAACAGCTGAGCGCCGGGGTTGCGCAGGGAAAGCTAGGGAAAAGAGAGACGCGTGCCTTGGTGCATAGGAGAGAAAGGAAAGAGGCGTGCACAGGAGCGCACCTAGAGAGAGAGAGAGAGAGAGAGAGAGGGAAAAAAGGAGAACCTCTAACAGATGTTCAAAATCCAGTGTCCATTGAGTCAATAGTTTCTTCACAATTGAATTTTTGTATTTGTTTCCCTGGGATGCTGTTTAAATATAAATGCATATGTGCTTCAAATGTGATTTTATTCCTTGAGAATCAGAACAAAACCAAACTCTTCAAGAGTTTTAATTAGTTCTGATCTTGACGAGTTTGGTTTAGTTCTGATCCTCAAGAGTTTAGATCAGTCTTCATTTTGATGAGGTTAATTTAGTTCTGATCCTTAAGAGTTTAAATTAGTTCTGATCTTGATGAGCTCAGTCTATTCATGATCTTGAAAAGTTTTGTTTAGTCCTAATCTTGACGGATTTAGTTTAGTTTGGATTCTCAGGAGTTTAGTTCTGATATTGAAAGTTTAGTTCTGATCCACTGGGAGTTTAGTTTAGCCCTGTTTCAAGAGTTGCTGTTTTAACTAGTTTTTTTTTCTGGAGGCCATTTAATTCATAATTTTCTTTCTTTTTCCTCTCTTTTTAGCATTGGCAAGCCGTTTTAATGGTATGTACAGTAAAAAAATTGTCTCTTCATTTTCCTGATGATCATTGTGTTCTGTGTAATTGTTCTGGTTTGTTATGTATGACTGGTTGATATGGTTTCTGTCAAAGTTAGGGTTAACTTAAGTTTAGGAGCTTAGTTTAGTCCTCATATTGAAATGTTTGGTTTAGTTCTGATCCTCAAGAGTTTAGAATAGTCCTAAGTTCCCTTTCAGTCGGTCCCGGAGACGTTATTTGGGATTAGACCGACTGAATGGGAGCTGATCTCCATGGGAGAACGGACCAAATCATCTAACGGGCAAATTGATTTGCAGGCGTGAGTGATTGATTAGCAATCAGCCGGGCATAAGACTGGGCGTAACGCACGCTTCAGTATGCGATCTTCCTTCGGAGCGGACTGAGTGTGACTCTCCTCTCTAAACTTTGACGCTAAACGCTGTTTGAGATTGAAGGTTGCTTACCTCTGCATTACGGTGTAGTCCTCTGCTAGACCAGATAGCAAGCCACCGCACGCGGCGCCTCTTTCTCTTCCGGCAATAGCCTGTCCAGTGTTTGTGTTTGGCCGTTTGTTCACATCCTGTCCATTTTTCACGACACGATGAGCAAAACATGCTGTATTCCTGGCTGCATTGGGTTTATCTCGTCGAAAGACGGACACGAGAAATGCGTGGAGTGTTTGGGCTTCCAACACGCCCGCGCTGCTCTTGTGCGGCGAGAGTTTGTGCATTGCAACGCTCTCCCGGCGCTGAGGTTTAGGCGGTCTTTCTTCGAGGAGGAGGACACCGGAGCTTCGGCTCTTGGTGAGCCTTTGACTCCAGGGGACTATCCTAAACCTCACCTGCGGCTTTGGGTCGACCGGTGTCAGGTGATCCCTCGCACCGTCCCCAAAGCCCGAGTGTGCACCCGGTCTGGTCCGCGGGGGCCTTGGATAGCGCTTCGGCGTTGCTTGGGCCCTCGCGCGATCTTGCTGACGATCTGCTCTCCCTCGCAGCATTGGAAGGGGCCGAGTCTTCGGTTTCCTCCAGCTTGCCGCTGCCACCCTTCGGGGTCGCGGGGTCTTCTGGCCGAACAGAGTATGGTCTCCAGACCTCTCGGTGCTCGTGACAGCCCCCCCCTTGGCCGATCGCCCTGAGTCCAGATCGCTGACTCAAGAGGGGGGATACAGACCTCTGGGCCCTACTTGTATGGCATATCTGTCCGCGGTGGACCCCGAGCCTCTACCACCCCTCGCGGTGAATACCTTATACCATGCGCTAGCCCCCTCTACTGAGAGTGTGCTACGCTGGCAAGTGGGGTCGGTTCGTCGAATGGTGCTCTTCCCGCCAGGAAGACCCCGGGACGTGCCCCATCTGAGTCGCGTTGATCTTCTTCCAGGAGAGGTTCGATCGGGGGCTGTCCCCATCGTCCCTCAAGGTCTACGCCGCCACTATTTCTGCCTTCCACCTCTGGGTTGAAGGGAAATCACGCCACGCACTGACGGTGAGATTTCCTGCAACGTTTTCTTCCTGTATTATGTCTATATGTGCTTGGTTGCAATGGCTTTTTTAACCTGCTCCACACTGCCCTTCAAAGGACAGTGCGGAGATGGCTCTTTTTGAGCTACCCTACCTAATGTATACCCATTTCTCTGTTTATTTCTCAAATACTACCTCTCAACACTGGCCTGTCCTCATCCTGTTTATGTCTGTGGCCAGAGGGGTCCTATTTCACTGCATGTAACAGTGTATGTGACAAATAAAGGTGTAATTGAATTGAATCTTGACTGATTATTAAGAATTTAGATTAGTCCTGGTCCTGAGGAGGTTAGTTTAGTTCTGATCCTTAAGAGTTTAAATTAGTTCTGATCTTGATGAGTTTAGTCTATTCATGATCTTGAAAAGTTTTGTTTAGTTCTAATCTTGACGGATTTAGTTTAATTTGATTCTCAGGAGTTTAGTTCTGGTATTGAAAGTTTAGTTCTGAACCTGTGGGAGATTAGTTTAGCCCTGTTTCATGATTTGCTGTTTTTAACTTATTTTTTTAATGGAGGCCATTCTATTCATGTCACTATCTGTTTCTTTCTCCATCTCTTTTTAGCACAGAAAGCTGTTCATCAAAGAGGTATGTACAGTAAGAAAATTGTTTCTTCACTTTCCTGATGGTCATTGTGTTCTGTTTAATTATTCTGGTTTGTTATGTGTGACTGGTTGATTTGGTTTCTGTCAAAGTCAGAGTTAACTTAAAGCTTAGTTTAGTTCTTTTCTTGAAGAGTTTAGAGTTTAGTTTAGATCAGTTTTGTCTCCTCCTGATTTGAAGAATTTAGTTCCTGGTCCAGGGAGTTTAATCCTGACCCTGAGGAATTTAGTTAACTACTAGCTATTTCCAAGTTTTATTTAGTCCTGATTTTTATCTTAGGTTAAACCTTAGTTTAGGATGTGTTTTGTTTTGATCTTGATTCTGCCAATAAGAAATTTCGTTTTTTCCAGATTTACAGACTTTTAATAATAATAATACAATTTACTATTAATCCCTTTTTTCTAATAGAAGCCGTTTTGTTCCTGTATATCCCTCTTTCTTTCTCCCACTCATTTTAGGATATTTGTGGGGATGTTCAAAATCCAGTGGCCATCGCGTCAAATTTGTTTACCTGAGATATATGTTTAAATATAAATGCACATGTGCTTCAAAATGCGATTTTATTTCTTGAGAATCAGAATAAAACCAAACTCTCAAAGAGTTTAAATTACCGTATTTTTCGGCCCATAAGACGCACCGGCATATAAGACGCACCCAATTTTAAATGAGGAAGATCTAGAAAAAAAAGATTCTGAACCAAATACTGTTGTAAAATATTTTATATCAACTGTGTAAAAGTTAACAGCCAAACATGTAACATGAACAGACAGTAAACAGTAAAAGTAACAAAAAAAAGGCTGTAATGTTTTTCTTTGCCCCCACTCATCATTCTAAAGTCCACCATTCGTTATCACCATCACTGTTCCAGTGCAACATTGTCACTACATTACTAATAATAGCTAGTAACATTGTCACTACATTACTAATAATAGCCAGTAACATTGTCACTACATTACTAATAATAGCCAGTAACATTGTCACTACATTACTAATAATAGCTAGTAAGATTGCCCCCTCATTAGTAATAATACAGTGGTTCTCAAACTTTTTCAGTCGAGCCCCCCTGTAATCAAACACTCCCTAATTGCAGAACATGTTACTTACGTTTGTTATCTCGTAAGTACATGTGTGAGATGTACCGTTGAGAGATGATTTGAGTTTGAGTTTATTAAAGAAGAGTTTCAGCCATTGAGATCGTTTTGTTTACCTCGCGAGCGCGAGCGCGCGCGCGCGCACGCCCGCGAGAAAGAGAGAGAGATAGAGAGAGAGCGAGCGCTGGAAACAAGCGTATGCTTTTTGTTCTAATATAAATCCTTTTGATTTTTGTCAGCTTAGGAAAACCCAAATAACTCCAAAGGATCAAACTGTCCAAGATTGTGAAACTGTCCAAGTGAATGTTTAGTGGAAATAAACCCCTCACAGACTGAAGACGATGCTTATCGATCATCATCTTATCGTCAGGCTCTAAAAACATAGCAGACAAACTATGAGCTGTGCCCATTTCACAACATGAAATGTATTTTAGCGTGAGAAAACGGGTTTGTAGCGTGAGAGATCACTCAAATGCGAGAGTCAGCTGATCTGTGTAGTTTCGCTCGTGACGTAAGTATGGATGCGGATGCCAAAGGCATTGTGGGAAATGTAGTTTTCCCCCCCGTTGTCGTTACGTCCGCGCAATGGCAGAGATGTGCGATGACGTCAGCGCGCAGCGCTTGGTAAACAAATATCGCCGCGGCTTCGGCCTAGCTCCGGAGCTCTTACACCTCTCATACGGCCGTTACCGGACTTCGCGGCGGTTTGCATTCGCTTCATAAGACGCACCAACTTTTCCCCTCAGTTTTGGGGAAGAAAAAGTGCGTCTTATGAGCCGAAAAATACGGTACT